>VWZN01010076.1:13012-59356 GCA_013396955.1 Regulus satrapa | reverse complement strand
GTTCAGTCTGGAGAAGACAAGGCTCTGGGGAGACTTCACTGCCACCTTTCAGAACATAAAGGGGCTTTATTAAAGAGAAAGAACAACCTTTTACATGGGCAGATGTTGGTACAACAAGAGGAATGGCTTTAAACTAAAAGAGGGTAGATTCAGGTTAGATATTAGGTAGAAATTATTTACTGTGAGAGTAGTAAGGCACAGGGACAGGTTGCCCAGAGAAGCTGTGGATGCCCCATCCCTGGAATTGTTCCAGGTTTGAACAACCAGGTCTACTGGAAGGTGTCTGCGCTCATGGTGGAAGGGTTGGAACTGGGTAATTTTTAAAGGCCCTTCCAACTCAAGCCATCCTATTTTATGAAAAAAATTAAAAGGATGGTTTTTCACTTAGCCTAAATTAATTTGTCGTTTTGATCTCATGGGCTCTTTTCTTAAATCAACCAACCATTTATGGAGTCAGACATCCTTGGTGTTCTAAATTATGCCCTAAATTATGACCTTTTTCAAAGTTAGCTTACACCCTCAGTGGAGAGCCAACAGTATTTATTACAACTCTGAACATCAGGATGATCATTCAGTTTGGGAGATTCTAATGTAACCCTTTTACATCTTGAGATAAAAATACCAGCAAAATATCTACACAGAAACAAAAGATCACTCTTTCTATGGACCTCACCATTTTTTTAACAGAATAAATTACAGAGGACTGGTTACAAAGAAATTTAAAATATGCATAAACTAGCAATGGTTTTAATGGGCTTCAACTTAGATTTAGTGTTTCAAATCTGGACTTTCTGTACATACATGTGCCCACAAAACATTGCAAACACTCTCATTTTGTTAGTATTTCTTAGAGAATTTATTATGCTTTTCAAAAGCAGAATGAAACATGGAAAAACATTTGCAGAACTGAGGAAATCACTCCCAATTCTCACACAAGTTAATTGATATAACATGACAGTAGACAGTAGAGATGTTCTTTCCTATTAAGTGAAAATACAACTTATGTCAATTAAATAATTGACCAGGTGCCTCTAACAAACAGGTTTATATCAGGGGAAATGTCATGTCAAGAACATTCAGTTTGAATTAGTAAAAGCTTAGAAACAACTGAGGTAACAGAAAATGCAATGATATTAAAATGAAGTTATTACAGCTCTAGAAAACACCTTTAATTGCTCAGATTCAATTTTACCTCATCCAGAAGAACAGAAGTGCATGTAGTAGTATTTATGAAAAGTTATGAGCACTAAAATGCTCATCCTAAAATAAGTGCATTTCAGATGTAAGATTTTGCATTAGTCAGCTATAAGGAGAGGATACAACTGGTACTTTCAGATCACAGCTCAGATTCTCTGCTAAAATGCAGTTTCTCTTTTATTCCCTCATTCATAAGGCTGCTGTTCTCGAAAGAGAGATTTGTTCTACTGCTAAACTTTATTTTAAATATTGTAGGCAAACCTTTTTAATGAAAGTTTTAATAACTCATAAAGGAATTGCTCCTTTATTTCCTGCTGGTCCTTCTGAATCAGATTCCTATTTACTTTCCTGAGTAACTCACATTAATTTTCTAGGAATGCAAATATTCAACAGAACAAAGAGAAATTGATTTATATTTTCCTCTAAACAGGGTCATAATTAAAAAAAAAATAAATTCCCAGAGTGAATTGATTTGAACATGAGACTATCCCAAGCCTATTTAGAAATGTGGATTTTAAAATGTTAGGCTTTACATCTGCAATTGCGCTTGATCATCGATACTCTATTGGATAGGCTGCTTTGGCTGCCACTGCAAGTACTAAGCACCACTCTGAGTTAGAGGCAAGCTAGGAAATTACACTTCAGGAATAGCCTGAACTTTTCTCCTTCTCTTTTATCTGCAAAAAACCAAACCTTAAAAACAACAGCAACAATAACAAAACAAACAAAGAAAAAACCAAAAAAAGAATGAAATAAACACGTAACATTGTTTTGGAAAGTTTCTGCGATTCTTACTCTGGTGAGACAGGCCTGGATAGGGTATGACACAGTCAAGTACTTCATGGTTGGTTCTGACTTACTGAGTTATGGCAAAGGGCAGTTCCTGTTCCTCCTTATTGCAGCAGCACATTTCTGTTACAGATCATTTTGTCTTTAGCTTAACATCTGATGGCAACTGGCAACAAGACAATTAGGAAGAAGCTATTGCTGACTTGAATTATAGTTACTCTATTAAATGCAAAAAATATTACTTTTGTCATTGAACTGTCCTGTTGCTGCATTGTGCACTCAAAACCAGCAAATGTCCAAGTTAAGTTGCCTTTGCTCCTCCCTCTGGTGTATGCACATTACAATGGCCTTTATTTCCATGATTTCAACAATTTCTCAAATAATAGAATGCCAAAAATCCCACAGTTCTGAGTTTTAGATACAAAACCTAGAGAATACTGACAACCTCCTCCAGGCTCAATTTTGTATTTACATCTCTTCCTGATTCTTTGGCTACATAGATATTAATGATGTGTGCACATAAAATAAATCTAGATCAACTACATATTTATCCCTTTAAAATGTTGTCTTGGTGGAATTTTTAGACTCTGTTGAGATTAGAATTGCAGAGCCAATACTAAACCCAACAGTTTATTATAAGAGACCCTTTACATCATTGCCATCATTGAGAACTAAAAGAAAGTAGAAAACAGACTTTTGCCTTTTTTTCCTAATTCCACAGGTTCTCATATCTATATGACAGCACAAACCCAATATGCCATAGACATGTTGAAGTGTTGTAGCCTTTACAGTTTTACCAGCCTGAGATAAAAAAAAAAAAATGAGTTATTTAATCTCTTGTTTGGATCAGACCCTTTAGGAAGGACTGTGACGTGTATTCCTTGTTCACTAATGGCAAACAGAGACCCCATGTCTTGTTTCTCAAGAGCTCTGATTTGTGTGGCATATTGGTTTTTTTTCGCAGAATAATTTCTGCCTTGATTAATTGTGCAATGTCAAGCTCTTTTCCTTCTGAACCCATACATTATTATCTTTACTTTCATTGGCTCATGTATACTGGATGAAGCCTCCTTTGAAGACCTACTCAGCTTCTGATTATATAAAATCAAACTGCTTGATACAGATTTTTGGTAACATGCTTGATTTCTTTATTGAGAGGCTTAATAACAGTTTCCTTGAAAGGAATTAAGATGTATCTTAATGGCAGGCTTTTCTCTTCAGGTTAGAATGATTAAATACAGTCAATCATCCAATATTCACTTCTTCAAATTGTACAAAATTATACCTTTCTCTCTGAAAAAGAATCATGTGAATCTTAGACTTCGGTTATTACAAAATAACCAAAGATAGAGATAGGTATCGAATAAGGTATCAGATAAAGTATCTTAAGAAACAAAACATCACCTGTCTTTTTGAATGTGAATTAATAAAGCAGATCAAATCCCTAGCAGTGATATATCTTGACATGCCTTTCCTGACAATCTATTATCTCAGAGAAGCTGGCAACATATGCACCTCTAAACTGAAATTATTAAGCAGAATACCACTTAACTCTTTGAATAACTGGAACACACACATGTGCACGCACATGTATGTGTCCATTAAACTTAATACCCACTGTGAAAATGCCACAGGAAAATCAGTTTTGCTTCCTAAGTTTGTGATGAGTGTTAGCCAGATTTGTGGTTTGTTTTATTGGGGTAGATCATGGAGTAAATTATTGCTCAGTGTGAGTAAGGATACCAGAAGGAGCCCCTAACTAATTATGTAGATGTATTATGATTAATAAATAATAACTGCAATTATTGAGGAATGGCTTAACCAATAAGGTCTTCAATAAATGTTTAATAGTTAAAATACATGATAAACAAAACCAGATGGCAACATATCATATTGCCAAGTCTCACTTGTGCAGCACAGGGTATACTGCCTTATTAGTTTTGAAAGCTCAAATGAAATATGCCTTGAATGTAAAGAAAAAGTAATTGGAATGTATTTTCATTCTTTGTGACTTAGTGTGACTATGTAGTACCCACACATCTATAGGGCAAAAGTGGCTTTTTTGTGTCATTAATTGGTTTATTGAAATCACCCATATGCTTTAGCCAAGTTACTTTCCTTTTTTTCTTCTTTTTTTTTTTTTTTTATGCTAGATTCGGAATAAAAAAAATAACAGAATAGGAACAAATATGTCTTATCCTTATGCTGAACCTTTTAATTGCATGTATCTTGGACTATATGGACTTTGGATGAAGTCCATAGATATTCTAGTATTGACTGCTCCTGTATAAAATAGAAAGATCTATTTTATTTTCATTGGAGCTGTGATTAACCTGGCCCTGTGCAGTAGATCTTGGTCTGGATTCCATGTTTTCAATGTGCCACATTGAATGAGATTTGGGACCTTTTTAAACAAGATACAAACTGTCAATACTTGGATCAACTTCTCTAGTTTCTAGTTAGTCATACTTAAAGTTGTGATCCATAAATGACTGTAATTAGCAGGTCCCATTGAGCAAATGGCTTTGAGGTTACCTTTTTCCCTAGACTGTGATCATGACATGGCTGATCACTGGCAGCTTGGTAGCAGGGTTCTCAATGTTGTCTCCAAGTTAACTTGATTAACTCCTTCTCCAGGTCTTACTGGCATTATTTTCCCTTTGTTGTGTTTGGTAGGTTCTGCCCATTGCTACTATCAGTTATAAGATGAGCATTTATTCTATTAATGTTTGACCTTTATGATAAAGGAATAAAAGGGGATTCAATTTTATTCCAAGTATTATCTATCTTTTCCATATAACATATGAAAAGAGACTCAGACTTTTCCTTCTAAGGCAACAAATGATTAGAATATATATAATTTAGGGAATATATAGGCATTGATACAACCTCAATAGCCCAGTTACTAGGGTCCTAGGCCCAGATTTCAGTCTAACTACTGATTCACATAAGCTAGATTTTGACTTTCTTTTAAGAAAACAGGAAAGGGGTACTCTTAACTTGAATTTACTCTTAGCCAAGATCTGAATAAAACCAAGTCAGTATGTAGTTATTATGCTTTAAAAACTTTGTGGTATAGGCTGACCTTACTCCCCGCTAGCCAGCTCACCAAATAATAGAGCTTTTGATGTTTGTAATTGAAAAATTTATCTTTCCAGCAAAAAAGAGGAATGGAGTAACTCAGCTCTGCTCTGCTAACCTCAGCAAAAGCAAGGAACTTGATGTGACTCCAGCCAAAGCACTTAAGGATCTTCTGAAGGAAGTAGCTGCTCTCACTTCAACCATTCAGCCTTCCTATACTAGGAGGCTTTTAAACCATGGAAAAAGGAATAACATTCTCCCTTTCTCTTCATTTCCCAGCCAGTTCTCTTGCTTGCACCTGTTTCAGCAATTATATCCAGTTGCACTTTGGCATTTCTTGCAGGGCTCATGCCCCTTGTCTTAAGAGAAAATCAGATCGTTTCTTAACAGCAGCAACAGACTCCTTTTCATCCTATGTTCTTTCATTTTACCTTTTTTGCACTGGTAGTCTTGGATAAAATCCTGTCCTTCTGTCTAGGTGAAGATCAAAACCTATTCTCTTCATCCAATCTTGTATTAGCAAACTTTAGACACACGAAGGAAATGCGCCCCCCCCCCAAAAAAAACCAAACCAAAACAAAACAAAACCAAAAAAAACCCCCCAAAAACCAAAAAGAAACAAAAAACCCCCCCAAAAGCAAAAAAAACCAAACAAAAAAACCCTCATGGCAGTGTTCAAGTCTTCCCTGTTCTGTTTTTGTTTTGGGCTAACTGGCACCTTTCTAAACAGCTCTGAGGTTTGGCTTGGGAGCAAGCACAGGCAGAGGACCATTTCTAAAAATCAGCTTCTGTGGGACCTTTGTTTAAAAGTAACAGCACAAATTGTTTTGGTCTACAAGTCTGCACTGCCAAAGAATGGCTGCAAATTTGTTCAGCTTCCTGACATGGGTTGACATGGTGAGGACATAAACTTAGTTTTGCTTTTGTAAATAAAGATAAAAGTACTTCCACACATAACACTTCCAGAAGCTCAATAGAAAATACTATAAAGATGATGAAGCATTTATTTATGAAGCTGCCCAAAATGACATAAATATCCCAATTAGATGCCACAAATTATATTTATATAATGGTATGGATTAGTATTGCTATGCACAGCATAGCATTGTAATAGAACAAAATAAAAAAAAAAAAAGAAAAAAAAGAAAAGAGAAATGAAAAAGTGACAATAAAAAGACTATAAAAATAAGCCTGATAGAAAATAGATATTTGTATGGCATAAAATTGGCTCATGAAACTAATTATCAGAAGTTTAATTAAGACATTTTGCTCAGTACAATTCAAACATGATTAGGATTTATATGTATAAATAACTAGCTACAACTAGGCTATCTTGGTTAAAATGTGGTTTTAAATCATCACAGAGTTAATAAGTAAATTTATAAATAGTCCCTAAGGGCCTCTTACATCTTGTGCTACTGAATGTTTGCAGCTGATATGCGCATGAAGTGCCTTAGAAAGAGATGTGGACTCCCCAACTAAAAAAACCCTAAAGAAGCAAAAGGATATTTTTTTTAATCTCTTCATCTTAGTTCTTAACAGTAGAAAAAGAATGTAACCATTTTTTGTACTGTCTTGTGGAAAACTGTGGAAGGCATGAAAATGCCTCATTCTGTTTACCTTTGAGTTGCAGAGTGGGTGAGAGGTGAAGAAGAACAAAATGGGAAAAGGGTGAGGCCCAAATGAAAATCTTCAGACCTCAGTTGCTTTGAAAATAATTTACTGAATCTTTAAATGCAGGGATTAAGTACTGAATACTAATGATAAGTACTATATGCTAAAATTAGGAGCTAATTTAAATAGAAAACTATTTGCATTTCCTTCCTACCTAAAAAGGAATATATTTTTATTCAGTATTTCCTATGTATTTCTTGGAAAATTTTTATGGTATGAAGGATGTTTTTCAAGATAGAAATTTTATATTATGATTATTGATATTTTATTATTTTTGCCAGCTTTCTAATTAAATGTGAAAAAAAAAAAACCCTGAATTAACTGAGATGGGAAGGGAATTCTTTCTCAGCTACTAAAAGTCTGGCTAAATGTTTGACTAATAGAGTTAAAGAGAGAGTACAGAACACATGGAAAATGAGAGAAAATATGTGTTCCCTTCTTGCTTAACTTGGTTTTTAATGTATTTTTTCCCACTAGCTGAATTATCTTTTTCTTCCCTAATTTTTCTTCCTCTTTTTTGATTTTTCCTCCTTTTATTTTTTCTGTCACATCCATATTTATGCTCATTGGTCCACCCATACCTAACCCTTGCTCCTCTTACTTCCAGTCTAAATTTCTCTCTTTCTCTTTTTATTTTTTTTCTACATCTTCTCACTTCCCTCAAGCAGAAAAAAAAATTTTCTGTGACTCCAAAATTTTCTTGCCTGAGGAGGTGACAGTGATGTATCTATCACAAGCAGGACTGACCTTAGCAATTGATGTTTCTTCTGAGTAATTCCAGACAGACTAATTGGGCACAGTGAGATCCCTATGGGTTAAGGGAGAAGGTAGGATCTCAGCCCACTGCACTAAGAGGATTTCGACTTGCAGAACAGATGGCAGATACAAGCAGCCTCTCTCTCTTCCATTTATGAGGCCCAGTGTGGAAATGTGTGGAAATTTTTCTTGTGCTGCTTAGAGAAGCACTAAAATCTTGAGTGAGGTGGCAGAGTAATAAAATGCTGCCCAGTACATGTATTATTTCTTTTCTGTAAAACAATTATAATTCTAATTCTTAAGGGATGATGAAACTACAGTTCAAATACATAAAATCAAACAGCAAATGCTAATCTTAGAATTAAAATGGATTATAAATGTATTCAGGTAAGTGCTCCAGAAAGGTAATTCATGCTGTAACAGCTGGATTTAAACTGAAAATATTTGTCTGAGATTTTTACAAACTATGCTGCATTTTAATAATGATGCTTATCAATATATACGTTTGGAACTGTACCTGCATAATTGTAAAAACAGCAGCAAGAAAATAAACACGCAGATAAATGTATTCATTCCTGTTGCCAGTATACTCTTTGTGTTACATTTTGACCTAATGGAAGATATCCTGTTTTCTGAGACTGGTTTGTTGTCACTATATGATCTAAGGTGAAATCAATTGGTCTTACTGTCTTCACTACAGAAGTTTTATAATGTTAGCTATAGAATAATCCTTTCTGATAGGAGTTGAGAAATCTATAAGAATGCAAAGAGTTGTCAAAACCATTTTTATACTATTTCAGAATGTTTAGAGTGGAGAAAAAGGCAAAAAAGCATTTAATTAAATATGGGATTCCATATTGTGTCATGAAAACATTTTAAAATAAGATGTATATATTTTTGTCAAATTTCTCCCTGTTTAGAATAAGAATGAAATGTGACTTCTCAAAATTTGATCTTTATGAAATTAAAAAAAAAAAACAACCAACATAACAAAAAAAACCCCAAAAAAACAAGTAGATGTTTCTTTTCATAAGAAGCAATCTTACCACTGTATCATATCTGTGGTCTGTGTTAACAACAATCCTTTCTTGGCTTTTGCATAAAAGTGTCCTAAGCATGCAAAATACTGTATAAAAAAAATTATCATAAACACAGTCCCTACCCCAAATAGTTTATCTTCTAGTCACGACACAGCATGCCTAAAACTGGGAAAGATGACACAGAGTATTATAAATACCTTTTTTTTTTTTTTCTTCTCAATCTTATTTTAAAAACTGCTAATATGAATGAGGGGATTTCTGGAGAGATCTGCAGTGGTCTAAAGAACATATTTTGAGAATTCCAGATGTGGGAGCAGAGTGGATGGTGGGCAGAGCCAAAGGCAGCTTGGCAGGAGTTGTAATGTTGAGGTGCTGCCCTCCTTCCCTGCAGGCTCGAGTGTATTCCTTAACACCCTCCCGAAGTCACCCCTTTTCTGCACAACACCTCACTCTTTGGCTGCATCTTGATGGATGTCAAAGTAAAAGAGGCTTGAAGTAAAATCTAATATCACAATCCCCCCCACACCACACACACACCAGTTGTAAAAAGCAGTATAGAGACACAAATGCGTATGCCATGCAGCCGTCCAAAACAGCCTCTGTGTTTCAGTGTCTTTTATCTTCCACGGTGTTTCCAAATTAGTCCTCTTTTCAAGGTCACTGTGACATTTTTACAACTGTCACTCAAAGAAATAACACAGAAACTAGTTGTGGTTACAACAGCTATGGTAGCAATTTGCTTGCTTAAGAGAGATAAAATAACCTGAAAGTTCAACTGGTGAATTTATCTTGTGATTCAGACATCATTTGAAGATAATGTTTCCTGGAATTGATGCATATCTGCCTCTGTGCTGAATCCAGGAGAGACCTTTTATCTTGAGTAAGAGGGCAATCAACCAAACACTTCACTTTCTCTATCTGATCTGTGATCTTAGACACTAAGTTAGAGTAGGGAAATTTTTGAGAGGTAGTTTTTTAAAATGCAAAACATTCTGGAGAATAAAATAAATTGCTTTTTCTCATTCATTTACTTTCTGAAATCTTGTGAATTAAATAGCTGGCATTCTATTGCTTGACATTCATGAGACTTCTGTTAGTAAGGACTTCTCCCTATTTTTTTACCTAGTGGAAGATTTCTACATGAGTAGTATTTAGTCACATGTAAATGTGTTCATCACTAATAAACTTCAGCATCTTAGCTGATGCAACACTTCACTGAAACCAGTCAGTGCAGGGCAAAATTATGGAAAACTGCACATGCTACAAATACTATCATGACACTATTTTAGATTCCCTTTATACTTCTGTGAATGACTCAATGAAGTGCAAAGAGAGAGGGGATCATTAATGAAATGGGAAATAGGTTTCCCTACCTGTAAAATGGGGATAATCATTCTTACTTTTCCTGAAGACTATTAATAGCAGCTAGAAAAATGTGCTCTGGTTTTGTAATTATTACTGCTAGAAGACAAGCAGAATGAAATGATTTATGATATGCTTTTAAATGGATGCCCAGACTATGGAACAAATAACTTTTAGGACTGTCTGAGCATAGTTTGCACATTAATTAACTGGATTAGGATCTAATTTAATTAAATTCTCTTTGTATGGAAAATGTCTTTTGGATGAATAATACTCTATTCATTTGGTTTTTGGTGATCTTTATTTTGTGGTTAAACAAAACTGAAAAGAGGAATACTGCATTAAAAGTAAGAATGCTTGTGGGAGGAATACATAAAGTTAAATTAAATTGGTCTCTGAACCAATTCAGACTGTAAAGAAAAGGTCATCTAGAGGTGTTACCCAGGTTTTATCTGAGCTGTGAATGTTTATGTGCATATATCCATGTAGAAAATAGAGTGGACTCAGTCTGGGTTACTAACACTTGGTTATTAAAATAGGGAAGATTTTGAGCAGAGTGAAGGTCCAAATTTCAGTAAATTGTAGAGGATTGTTCACATGCTGGGAAAAGCTAGAGAATCTATACATTAATCTTTATGTAATTAAATCTGTATTGGTCTACCTTGATCATGCAAATACTGTAGTGTCTTTACTTGGCCTGCACTTAAACACAGCACACTTTGGCCTTGGGATCTGTTTAACCATGGCATCTTGATAGTATGCCCAAAAAAAGGAGCTGCCCTGAGAGGCAGGTCTCATGTAGTTCAGATGTGACTGCATCTGCCTGGACACCAGGTGCTCTGAGGAAGCTGGAGCGTCACTTCTGCATTAGGCAGCCCCACATCCACCCAACTTGTGGCTGTCACTCTCTAGTGATGTTTACATGAGGTGTGCTCTTAGGTGTTTTGTGACCAAAAAACATGAAGTGCAGCTGCTCACATTCATCATGGTATTTATCAAATGTTATTTATGACCTACTGTTAAGAGGACAGCCTGAGTATTTTTCAGGGTCTTAAAAGCTTTCCCAAAACATCATAAAATTGTTTTCCTATTAATTTTTTAATATTTGAAGTAATTCTATACCAAAAAAGGGTGTGAATCTTCATTTTTCCTGACTGCAGTAGTCTTTGAAGTGTTCACATTCTCCTCTGAAATGTGTAAGTTCAATTTGCTGCTGATTTCCCCTGCAGCTGAAAATACTCTGCATCTTCAGTGTCCTAAGGCTTTATAGTTATAGGACCTGCTTATTCACTGTTTTGTGTCAGCTCAGGTATTTACATAGCTTTTTAAAGTCTTGCATGATTATGAATCTATGTATATATATATATGTATGTATGTATGCAGTCATGTTTTGTATTGCTTTCTTAATTTGGAATTTTGAAAACTATTATTTTAATTGTTTTAAAAAATTTATTTATTTTGGATCCACCCAGAAAATAAAATGATAATGCATATGATATAAAGAATTACAGGGGCCTTTGGAAAAGCTGTTTTTACCATATCAGACCTGTGATTTACAGTGTTCTAATCACAAGTACATTTTCAAATTATAGAAGGCTTTAGGGGGAGACAAGTGGGATTGAAATAAAAATGAAGTTGCAAAAATACAGTGTTTTACTTAGTATAGGTAATTTCCCTATGTTTTTGAAATATATTGTAATGTTCAAATCCAAATAGCATTTTTGAATTTTATTATGTATTTATTCACCTCATAGTTGTTTGTGTAATTATATTTACCAGCTTTTTAGTAAATTACATTTGGAGCAATCTAGTGATTAAAATATACTTCCTGAAAATCACTGTTCATTAAGCTTAGTAAATATTCTGGATGTGCTGACTTCAACTGATTAGCTAGTCACCTGTATCATGAGAGGAGGGACTTTTATTTGAAGCTGATTACAGAATACTCAGCTTGTGGCGTACTAACAGTTGACCCCTAAGGGACAGCCATAGTAATATTTTAAAAAGGCATGAATAATGATGAAAGATCTTACATCATCTAGCTAAAGATATTGCCACTGCTTTATATAAAAATACAATACTCTGAACATTATAATTTGTTCTACAATTTGTTCTACTCTTTTACCATATGTTTTTCAATTATAGAAAATCAAGTGTGGCTGAGTTTGCCATCTGATAGTCATGCTACATTAAGTGGGAACTCTGGAATTATGTAGAAGAGGTAAAAGGGTCAGAGTGACAGTGAATCTTAGTAAGGAAGAATATGGTACATCTCTCTGGCTGAGGGCCCTCGCTGTAAGCACAACAACTTGGTTCCAGGCTACTCTCATGAAAGTTTGGGCTTTCCTCTGGTTAGAGTCCTTGGGAATGGGATGTCCCGGGGAACCCAGGGACCCCAGCCAAGAGTTAAAGGGGACCTGCTCTTCTGAAGGGTCTTGTGCTCAAAACAAGAAAGAAGAGTCCTCCAGAAGACCTGACACTGTGCAATGGTCAGATTGAGTGGGCTGGCTCAGTGCAACCACCTGCCATGGCAGCTTTCTGCTTTGAGTGGTCTCAAAGGCCACATCTGTATAAGCCAATGAAGCATAGCTGAGAACAACCCTGCACATGGTGGCCAAGGGAGAGGGAAAGCCTTTGTCCCCGTCGATGAATGCCTTCATGATGCCACCTGGAAATGGCTCTGGGAAAGCTCTGCTTCTTGAACTGTGCTGGCAAAGAAGTAGTATGCCAAGGGCATTTATTAGTATTTATTTGCAATTTATTAGCACATGTAATTGTGTTCTGTGAATGGGAAATGATCTGGATTTTAGATAAACTGACTAGCATAGGCACAGTTTACTTTCTTAGCAAAGATGCTGCTTCCCAGGAGTTGCTAAGTAGAGAAAAGGAGGTGCTTCTACTAATTTTATGTACCTGCACCTCAAATACAAAGTAGATCATCAATATATTTAATTAAGCTTTTGCAAACACTGTCTTTTGTGGGACTGTTTTCTGAGAACATAATTCCATTCTGATTCAAAAGCTTTGCAGGCATGCTTACTGAGCCACTGAATCCAGGTTAATAAATTCTGCTTAATGGGAGGAATATCTGTAAAACATGGAGGTGTAGAGGTAAAGAACTTTACTGAAATGTGTTGGTCTGATGCTCATGACAAAATTTTGGATCCTCTGAAGCCATTTTAACTCCAGTGGAAGTGGAGTTTGTCCCTGCCTCAACTTACTGTGATTAAAGATCCAATCTACATAAAGTGATTAAAGACAAAGGGTTTTATGTAATGTAAAGTGATTTGGTATTTTTTTTAAAATTTTTTTTTAAACTGTATTTTTATTACTCTGAGGGTTCTTACAGTTTAATTTAAGCATGGAGTACCTCGGCCCTATCTGAAAGAGCAGTTTGTCTGGAGTTTAGCTCTGGAATCCCTGCAGATAAGGCTCCCATGAGAAAAGGCCTGAAATATCTTGAGGAATGATTAAAAGCTTCAGTAATGTTCCATTAAACCTTGCTGCTTTTAAAATAAATGGACACTTCATTGCTGTAAGACATTTTACCTGTAGACATTCATTTGGTGTCTCATGTTTTTAAATGACTTTGCCCCCATATTGCAGTAAAACCTCAAGATATTACAGGAAAGAAGGATTAAGGAGAAATACCTATAATGACTGGTAGATTAGTAATGATAAGCAGAACAACTCAAGCTCTAATTTTAATATGATGCTTGATGTGGTTTCAGGATGTTATTGTTGCTGCTTGTAGTATCAATTCATTAAAATAAGTAGATATGGCCTGGAAACTAAAAAGATCCCACCTATGTCTTTCAGAGATGGTCAGATTAAAGTATGTGGGTTTTTAATAAACACAAATGGATATGTGCTAAGTATTTTAATGGAAACCTGAAGCCACAAACCTTTTCCCTGCCTGTATGTTTTAAAAGCACATTAGAAGTTAGAATAAATTTAAAACTCTCAGATCTTTTGTTCTATCTTGATTGCAATTTTAAATTAATATAGGAATAAATCTGCTACAGTAACCCACAGTTTCATCAGTATTTGTGATAATTATTAGCAGTGTGTACCTGTATAAGAAGGAGTGGGAACTCTACTCCAAAAAATGTAAAAATATGTTGGTTTAGCTATTTTAATAGTATGGAAAATAAGTTATTTCCATAAGTTATGGAAGATAAATTCCACTTCAGTTGTTGCTCTGAAGCTTTGGACTCATGTGATCCTGAGAATGAGAAACAGATGATTGAAATCACAACACAAAAGTTGCATATTATTATAGTGTACACATGTATTAATGACTGGGTAGGCTCTCTTACAAAGGCTCATATGTTTTAGCCTTTGTATTTGTACTCTGGGAATATTCAGGAATATTTTTCCCCCTTCTCTATATTGCTTTCTCCACAGACAGTGATCAGTTATTTTTAAAGTTTAATGTAACTTATTTTGGGGAATGTGGCAGGTATTATTTCTGAAAGCAGCTGAGATTCTGTCTGCTTTAATTTTCTGTAGAAATTATTTCCAAAATCTTATCTAGTATTCAAAAAACCCTTGTTCTCCTTGTGGCAATTTTGTGCCTGTCAACCATTGACTTGTACTTGCAGTGGGAAGAAGTAGCTGAAGAAATCAGGAGTCATGGACAGAGAGGTGATCTTGGATTCTAAAGGTCAGTCCTGTGACAAGATCCAATTAATGGGATGGCACCATGTGCTTGCCTATTTTTAGTGGGGCATCAGTGCCGAGATTGGAGCCATGCTGTGATATTCTCATGGTGCCTCAGCTGGTGGGAAGTTGCACTTGCATCAAATGGAGGTTTCTCTGGAACATAAAATTTCTTTCTTTGCTTACATTTTGCAGTAATTCAGCACAAGAATCAACTACTGGCTATTCACATCAGTCAAACTACTTCTAAACTGACCAGCAAAGAGCTCTGGTCAGGCAACAAATGGAAAAGAGCCATGTGTTTGGATATCCAGTTACAAATAGACTTGAAAAGCTTTTAGGAGAAGCTCCGAATAGAAATGGGCATTGTGCAGAAGGTAGCTGGAATTAGGTGTTTTCCACTTCTTTTATTCCCTTTGCTGTTCCAGCTGCTGACCCTGCTAGGCACTGAACAACCTGAGTGATGGCTCTGCTTGCATGTGACAAGAAAGCTGCTGTCCACAGTTGGGTATAGACACTCAGTGATAGAGAAAAAAGTATTTTTGCTAGTTAAGAAGAACCTGCCTCCAAATACATGGTGAAAGTTCAGAGGTGAATAATCAGTCTGATAAAATCTTAATAGAAATAAATGATGGAGTCTGCCCAGACTCTGTGGGTAGGTGTTGTATCTAAAATTTTATGCACATCTGCACTTATTTTCATATTTTTATTTTTACTTCTAAATTTTTTTAATCTTTATTTTTATCTTTATTTCTGCCTTTATTTTTATTTATTTTTATCCTTTTTATGTTGTATTTATACTAGGGGTGTAAAATGGACCAATAGTAACGTTTCCAAAGTCAACCTTTCATTCAGCCTTTCATTTTCCTGTTTTTCTTTTCTCCTGAAACTAAGACAAAATGTCGGAAGTGGCAATATTTATGAGAGCCATTTAGAAATATAAAAGAATTCAGCTGAAATGAGTTGTGATTGAATAGTCTTCGCAATTGTTGTAGCAGGGAAACTTAATATAGAGTTGCCATGGAGACTGGTTCTTTGGCCACTGGTCTAACACATTAAAGCCTTTTAGCTCAGCAATATGCTATTTGCAGTTGATGCCATACATGATATTAACAAGTGGTTTGCCTCCATTAAGAGGAAGATAGCTCTAAAATTACTGCACTTCTCATTAAAACAGAAATATGCAAAACACCTTGAAGTTATTTGAATAATCAGTGACGTGCATGATATCAGTTCATATAAGAGCAAAACGTGTTTATTCCATCAAAACTTGGGCAGACATCCTAGTCAGAGCTGTTGAGATGTGAGTTTGAACGGAGGCTGTCAAGGTGAAAGAGGCAAATAAACTTCTTCCAAGTGCACACTTTGGTCAGTTTTGGAGTGAGGCTATCTTTTCTCCCGTTAGCCTTTTTAAAAGAAAGTCTCTTGAGTGTAGGAGTGTTTTGGCTACCAGACTTGCACTGTACTGGGAAGACACCAATTCCTTTCCCTTGAAATATTTATACTTACTACTATTTAATGACATACTGTTTTTGTAAATGGCATGCTGTATTTTTACCATGTGGCCATTGGACAGAGGTCTGCAGAGTACATTTAATGGCATAAATGGAAGCACACATTAAACAGAATGCAGAAACTGAAGCAGAGGTAAACCACTTAATAACAGTGTCTGTAATGAATTTCCTAACTAACTGGCCCATTTCATAAACTGATAACATAGACAAAGACTTAGCTTTAAAGGCCTTTGATCAAGCAATGGACAGAAACAAAATGAGAGACAGAGCTGTAGCTATCAAAATCCATTCTGGTTAGGCAAGAGCCCAAGGCACTCCCTGTAATGGCCTGTTTGCTGGCTAAGTCAGTATTTCATATCTGCCGTTCAGCTGCACTGGAATGCTAAAATACTGAGTTCCTCAGTCCACCACTGCTCTGTCAAATAGACCTGGAATAACACTGGGATCCCATAATTCTAGCAGAGATTGATCTTTTTGCAAAACAACTCTCAGACACACAGGTGACCCAGAGAGGCCAGAGGCTGGATGAGGACACAGTGTTGTGACACTGCCATCACTGCACTGCTGTCTTATGCTGGCCATTTCTGCCAGAGTGCACACACAGAGCAATGGCATATCAGATAGAATTTGTAGGTTTTTTTGTGTATCATCCGTGCTTGTTTGTAATTTTTGGGGAAGGATGACTTATCCTCCTTACAGAAATTTGGTGTCCAAATGCTACTATTTTGATGTTTTTAGAAAAGTCCTGTGGTTCCCAGCACAGATTTTGTGTTCAAGAGTTTGTGAAAACATATCAGTATCAGTATGAAATTCATGTATATTCCAGTATCCACAGACCTTGCTGCTTTTACAGGACAAAATTCATAGTAGATGAGCCAGCTATATGCTCTGGTTTGATCAGTCAGTTTATTATGGCTGTGTTTGGCACAAGAAGTCTGTGGATTAAGGATGCAGAAGGACATTATCTTCCCTCTCTGGGAGAAATGTGGATCTCCCTTTCCCTTCCCTTCCCTTCCCTTCCCTTCCCTTCCCTTCCCNGCAGAGTGCCCCATTTTAGTTTCTATTATTTTGTATTTTTCTGCAGTTCTGTTAAAACTCAGCAAAATTTGTAAATAAATAGAAATGCTCATTTCAATTGGTCCTGCATTGCACTGATTAATAGAACCAGATGATAGATTTTCAATTTGTTAGAATATGTCCTTTTTCAGAAGTCAGACAAGTATGGGAATCTGAGACTGTCCTGCATGAGAATTAACAAATTAATAATGTGAGACACCTGTGCTCCAATCTAGAGGTTCAGAGTGATGTGGGGTGTAAAATTCTGATACAAAACTAATGTTACATCTATGGGTAATTTTTAATAAATGTAAAAAATGGAATTTTTCCAGAAATAATTTTTTTCTTAATATTGTCTGTTTTTGAAGAAAGAAAAGCTTTCAAAATCATGAAATCTGGGGAAAAACTCCAGAACTCTCACATTCTACTCCTCTAGCAATCAGCTATGAGTTCCTTTGCCATATGGATTTTTATTTTCCTGGTTGCATGAACTTTGAAATTCTAAGAATTTTTCCTTTAAATTCCATAATATAAACATAATTTATATCTACAGGGATATATTCCCAGTAAGAAAAATATTATACTACTTTGGGCCTTGAGTGGGACCTCAAAATGTGGAAAGGGATTATTTTTTTCAGTAACTCCTGTTCCTAAAAACTTTTCAGGAAAATGATCTGTTGCTGCTATTTTGAGACACAAATAGCAAAAAAAGGACACTTTTCCTCTGATACTCTGATTCTTGTCTGAAGTCTTTGATTCTAATAAAGATGATGCACTCATGCTCAGTTAAATATTACTGCATTAGACACAATTTCTTTAAAAAGATATTATACTTTGTTAGCCTTAGGGCTGTGCCCCATAACTTGCTGGATCAGCAAAGATTTTAGTAACATGTGAAGATAAATGAAGTTTGTGGTTGTAATTTGGCATGAAGTGAATGGAATAAATGCCTGGATGGTGGGCAAGGTGGTGGTGGATGGGCAAGGTGAGAGTAAGATCAGAAGCAACGTATTGCTGGTCTTGGAGAAGTGTGGGAGACTCTTCCTTGACTGCAGACTTGCCCCAGATGTTCCCATGGCCTCAGGGAAGAGAAGATTTTTTTTCTTATTGCTGAACACATGCAAACAGCAAAGGGAATTTCTGCTTGCCAGTATCCCCTCAACCGACCCCTGAAAATGAGGGTGGGCTTCAAAACTGGTAATTAGCTTTGGCTGCTTCTTATACAGCACTTACTGCTGCCAGTATCCCTCTCAGCCAGGAGGGACATCTCTGCTATCTTAATCAAAGAGATGCAATACAAGCACCAACCCTTTGCATATTTGGGCCTAATCCCACAAATTGCTGTGCACTTCCTTGGAAGCACTCAGCACTTCCCTGACAGCTGGCCTCAATAGCAATCACCACACGTGGACCTCAGGAGCCCAAAGTACCTCGGTAGCCCCGGGGAGGTCCTGAGCATCTGACTGCATGGCTGCCTCTGTCTGCAGGCCCAAGTTCAAACTACTGCAGGGAAGTACAAAACCTTCAGCTGGAGTAGAAGAAATTATTCATCTGCGTAGGAAAAAAGACAACCTTGAATGATTAAGAGCCGTGTGAGAGATATTAATAATCACATGACTGAGCATAGTATGCAATACAATACATAATTCATGAACTCTCAGCAAAGAATGATTCACGTTGCCTTGAAAATTAATTAAGAAAGATGCCTGGTAATGCTAAGGATTTGCCAAGGTCCATAATTCTGAAAAAAGAATGTAAAAAGGCCTGTGTTTGTATTCTACTAAAGCATTACAAAATTCTCATAAATAAAAGGAAGAAACATGATGTTTCAAATGGATATCAGACTTCTATGTTATCATCAGAAAATCAGGTTCCAAAAAATCTGAAATAAGCATCTAAAGAAGTAATACAGCCATAAAGCACCACAGAAATGAGAAAAGAAAAATTCACCAAATTTTCATGAATTAAAATTCGGGGGTTTTTTGTTGTTGTTTGTTTTGTTTTGTTGGTTGTTTTTTTTTAAAGGGATTCAGAGTTTCCATTTCCTGTCAGGAATGGTTAGTTAGTTCTGTGTTCTTTGTACTGAATTGCTTTGCCTCTTCTCTGAAAGACAGGAAACTTGTTTCCTTAATAGGTTATAAAACAATACTGGAAAATTTGCAATTGTAATTAGTGGTGGCTGAGGTCAGCAGTGTGAAAATCTAAATTTGTGAGGTGCTGGAAGCATTTTGCAATTCACTTGCCCCATTTTTAAAAAAATGTTTTTTATTTATTATTTCCCCAAAATAAATATTCTGGGAAAATCTCTCTGGGCACTGAATGAAAGAACTACTTCAGAAATGTAAGGAATAAACCCTACCATTTTTCTTATTAGCTAAAACATCTCTTCTGTCCTAAATTTCCATGTAAAACACACACTATTTCAGAAAGCAAAATATAGAAGTGCAATTCCATGGTGTTTGCAAAGGCCACACAAAAATGGATTGTACCGAGCAGTCCAAACCACCCAGTCCTGGGAGAAGAGTCTTCATCTCCTTTCTTTGTAAACCATGATTGTTACCAGTGCTAATTCTGTGGCATTTTGCACCTGGTCAGGATTGTGTTACTTGGAAGACAGTGACTGTCTGTACGTCTCAGTCAGGGCATTTCAGGTGGGACTGTGCTGGGAGTGCAGTAATCACCATCTGTAGGATGATATTCTGAGAGGTGCCTTTAAATAAGCTGATAAAGTTGCTGTGTGGGGGAATTCCTTACACTGCCAGTGAGATGTCTCCCTACAGCTCTGGAGGGACTCTTATTAAGTGGCAAGAAAGCTTTCATGTAATTTGCTCTTTTCTCGCCTGTTTCCATCATAAGGGGACAGGAGATTAAATGCAGTGTATTCTTTAGGTAAGGGAGAAAATGATTTTACTTGCAAAAAATTAAAATTTGCTAGTATTTGTTGCATATAAGATTGTTTGAATGATTTTGTGTATATGTGTAACTATTATTTCCCAATAATAATGAAGATGTGGTAATAGCATCCATCCAATTTATTTCATATGGTACCAGATTAAATAACTGTTTCATTAACAATCAATAGATGAAGATCCCCTTATCAATATCATGCAGATGAGATATTTAGGTGCATATAGATAATACAGAGGCATTCTGCTAAAAGACAGGTGTTTTTCTTCGAATTTATGGTTAACGAGAGACATAAAACATATGATATTTACCATGCTAAGCACTGTTTGGCAGGAAGGAAAAGGTTTCTAAGCATTTACACATCCTCTAGCCTATCTGTGTGAACACACAGAAGTCAAGACTGTTCTCTTAACAAAAGAGCACATCTCTTCTGAAGAGCAAAGACCAGCTCTAGTATTGTTGTGTTTTTTTTCTGATAATGGTAATTACTTTGCTTTGTCCGCCTTGCACTGCTTTTTTGAATTAACTAGATGAAAGCCTCCAGCCAGTAATGATAGCCAGCTTTCCTTTGGATCTCTGCCAGCAACCTATAATTAAAGTGTTTTCTTGAGAGAAGACCACTGTATAGTACCTATTGTGCATAATGTCCTTGGAACTTGACTGAAGTAATTGAAAAAAAAAATCTCTAATTTATATCATGGCATATTTCCATGGCATGCAGAAAAGAAACAAATGCTTTGTAGTGGTCAACATGGCTTCACTGGGAGCAAATTGTGATTTCTCACACAAGGCCACAAATTTGGTGGCCTTCTGTGGTGATGTTACAGCATTGCTGATTAAGAGAAGAGAGACTGATGTCACCTATTGGACTTGTGCAAAGTATTTGACACTGTTCTAAAAGGCATCCTTCTCTCTAAACCAGAGAGATGTGGATTTGATGGATGGGCCTCTCACTGCATAAGGAATTGGTTGTATGTTTGCACTCAAAAGAAAGGGCAAAACCAAAAAGAAGAAGAAGGGGGATCTGCAAAATGATGAAGCAGAAACTAGGTATTCCTGATTTACTTATTTTCCTAATGAAAGCTGGGAAATTTGATTATGATTTTATTAAAAGATTTCAATTGTTGTTGTTGTTTGGTTTTTATTCAAAGGAAGAAGCTTAAATCTATCAAGTTCCAGGATGTGTGCTTTAGATTTATGTCCGTACTATGTCAGTCAAATATCTATGGTAAAACAGGTTAAACACCTTGCTCCTGGTGGCTTTCTGATCTACTTCATATCAAAGGCACCTGCAGAAACATGAAGTCAGCCTATTATTCAGGAACTGAAAGGAAACAAATTACTTTTTAAATGGACAGAACTACTCAGAAGCTTTTTAAACATTCTCTAAAGTCAGCAAGATTTTGAAAGAAGCACATTTTGATAACATTATTGGAGATCTGGCTCAATTTGGATCAACAAAGTTCAACTTTTTTATATGGAATTTAAAAGCTGTTCCTTGCACTGTGTCTTCCAATGTTTTTACTGAAATGAACCTCAGTGTACTGACCACCTACATAAAGTTTATACAATTAGTTGTTTGGGAATTTCTTAATATATACATAGAAACCATGCTGTGAATACAGTGCTTTTCTTAATTTGCTTTAGTTTCTTCATTGTGTCACATTCAAATTCCAAATTATGGTGACACATGAATCTTAAACTCTGGGGACATTTTATTCACATGGAAGCTGCTTTAAGAATTGATTATTCTCTTGAGTAAATCAGGATTTCAAGTGTCATTGTGCTGGAAACCTCTGTTTATATATAGGATCTGCCAACATCCCATCTCTTTCCATCAGCAATGCCAAATAATCATAAATAATGGCAGAACTCTCTAGACTATAATGAAAAAAAAGTATCCAGAAATTAGTTTCAGGTCTAGTAAAGATTAAGTAATTAATATCTCCTGCATAATCCTCAGTAGGTTGTGTATTCCAGATTATGTGATGATCTAAGGAATTGCTAGATCAAATAATCTGTTCCATTTACCCAGAAGAAAAATGGGTAAAATCATGGAAGGAAAGCAGGAGAAGAAAGACATTTTGGAATCTGTTTTTAAAACCTCCAAACACAAAAACTTCAATTGTTTATAAAATTTGGAGTACATGATGAATTTATTCCTTCCATGTAACCAAACATATGATAGATAACTTGCAGACAGATGAAGTCCTCAGATATATGAGGCCTCTAAGATCAGTCAATTTAATTTTACTGGAGAATTTTCCTTGAGATTCTCCCTTTTGCCAATTAGAAATTCTGCAAGGCCAGCCTGTTCAATATCTCACAATTTGATGAGCTCACTGTCCAAAACACAGCAGACTGCTGCTAGCACAGGCAGGTCTAAAAGAACTTTACTCCATAGGCAGGACTGGGCCCTCCAGGATTGGTTCTTTAAGTACAGAGCTTAATCCTTTTATCAAGTGCCATCCCTTTATTATTACTGGTACAATGGGAGAGAAGAGCAGAGATTTTCTCCCTCAAATGCAGACGACTGCTTTGGGTTGAGAGGATCTCTCCCACCTTTTTGGAATCTGAAAGGTGATGCCTTTCCCACTGGCTGAGCTAATGCAATTCAATTTTGTATTTTTAACCAGCTGCTTAGAGATTTCTGTGTAGTTATCAATTTTAGACTTCTATGTTATGATAACATAGAAGCTATTTTAGACAGATTGTTCTGTGCACTTTTTCCAGCTAATAACTACATGTGTCTGTTTCTTGCTCATTTTTTCCCTGTGTTTGTTTTTCAGTTAATTTTTTTAAAATTGTCCACAGTCAGCTACAGTTTGGAATGCTTAAGTAAGTTTTACTCTCAGGAAAAAAATCCACACAATGTTCTGGCAATCAGACATCAATACAAAGGTTTCTTTAACCCAAAGATATTAAGGATACATGACTTAAGCAAGTTTGGAAATCTAAGATTCCTTCTGGAGATTACTATCTCAAAATTTTTCTAACTTCCTATTACTGCTCCATTGGAATTTGGAATTGAAGTTTGTAAATTCTTTAATTGTAGTTGCAAATGAAAGTTACAGGAACGAGATAACATTTGCAAAATGTAATTTTGATCCAGTTCCAAGCAGAATATCTTGCTGTGCTACAGATGTGCCTCAATACTAATTGATTATTTCTTTAGCAGAAAAGCTATTTAGAAGTGTTCCAAGATACAGAACTGACACTGCAACTGCCTGTATGGCAGCAAGTTATACTGTGTCTTCTCTTCTTTCATCTTCCTAAAATTGAATATGGCCAGAAGGAGTGATACAGCTCCACTGAATCTTATGCTAATGCTTTCCCAGAAAATGTTTTCTTTTCTCCCTAAATTATTCATTGAGCTATTAGAGGGCTGAAATAAAACTTTAATTAGTTGTTAGAGGCTTCACAAAGTATGACCTGCTGGAACGTATGAATGGAGTTGAAAGAGAGCCATCTGACTACAGGAATTGCAGCCAGTGGAAGAAGACATGGGCAGAAACTGAACATCTGTTGTGGATTTCTAGTGTTTTGGGCAATGTGATTTTTAGCTGAAAGCTGAATGATGGCTTGCATTGACTGCATTATGGAGTACAATAAATACATAAAATGCTGTCCTAAATAAAATGCACTGTCATTTTCAACTGGTAATTTCACTGGAATATACTTGCCTATCCACAAGCTAAAATTTGTCAGCCTAAGATCATATATCATGTTAAAAAGTGCCCAGCATTATCTGCTCCTGAGACTGTTGTTTTCAGATGCCCTCCACTCTGTATTCTGTGGCTTTTTGCTTGAGATTGAGAGAGAAAAGTAGACTGGAGTTTTGAAAGCAACAGAAGGAACTTACGTACCTACCTGTCACTAAAAACACCCCTGTAATATACTTGAAATAGAAAATAAATTCCTACCCATGTGAATTCAGATGACAGTGAGGCTCGGTAATTCAACCATCTCTCTTCTTGGCTCTCTGCTTAGAGAGAAACATCTCTTTGTCTTATTCTATTTAAGTTTATCATAGTTGCATACCCACCTCAGGCTGCAGCATTGTCTGGTGACTTCATTTCAGGATAAAATGGACTTAAGTGTCTGTATAAATGTTTCAGGAAAAATTACTTTCAGCAAATTGGAAAGTAACAGTATTAGCACTTGTCATTGTTTTATTGAAAGATTTGCAAAGTTTAAGAAGGTTTATTAGCAATTCTGAAGTGATATATATCTAAAAAATACACTGCATTATTATTGTAATTATATTATATATGTGAATATTTCCTCAGGTAGGTACAGGGATTTAAAGAAACAGAAAAAAACAAACCCGTGAAATGCTGAGAGCCCAAAATCCTGTGTAATAGTAATAAACTTGATGACAAGTGAGTAAGGGCGTCTGTGACACTTCAGTAAAAGGTGGTGTGGTCTGCTTTTCTCTACAGGAAAAGGATGAGAGGTAAAAATAAAGCAATCCTCAGTAAAGATCTTGCACTCTTTTTCTGCCCAGTGAAGTTGAGGTTAATTTACAAAATACATGACATCAGCAAAGAATAAGGGCAGGAGGGAGTGGTTAAGGAACTAGAAAACTGCCTAATAACAAAACTTCAAGAGCATTTGGGTTGGGGTGGGGAAAGCTTTTTGAACAAAACCGGAAGACTCAAAGGAAAAAAAGAATAGGAATCAGACCATGGTGTCATCAGAATGTTCGGAAAAATGCAGTTCTCCACCACACTAGGACTGGCTGAATAACTGGCTTCACAGTTCACAGATTTGTAGATGTTTTTCTTTTTAATTTGGCTTAGTTTCAAATTGGAACAAATCCATTTTTTTAAGAAAAATTTCTTCAGAAAAAAAAAATTTCCAGGAAAATGTTTTGGAAACACTGACATACTGTGTTTCCAAAACCACACATTTCCCCCTGACCCTACAGCTGCCTAATGGAACTGGCATTCATAGAGCAGCTCCATGGGAAGGCGAGGTCTGTGGCTTGACTTTGGGCTTCCTGCTTTCAGATCAGCCACCATGGGCAGGCAACAAGTAATGGGTTTAAACTGAATGATGAAATGCCATTTTTACACTGAATTATGAGATGATTTTTAAAAATTGTTATATGTATTTCACATATGTTTATGTAGCTATTGCATGTATTAAAAAAAATAAAATAAATCTATTTTTTCTGTAAAAGGTTCCAGAAGGAATTGTGGAAGTGCTTGCAAAAGGTTTGTATATGGTTTTTGACCTTTTCACATCCCTACATAGCAAATCTAAGCATAGTAGCAGCTGATTTTTTTTTCTTCTATTTGCTTTTCACAATCCATTTTAAAAGAAATCCATAGGTGATCAAACATTTTAAATCCTTGTATTAATAGAACTGAAATAGATAATGAAGATCTGCAGTCTCTTCCATTCACATTTATTACAATTTTTGAACTGCATGTGATATGCCAATGTAACCTGGAAAGATTACTGTTAATTTTCTTTGTAGTGTTCCCTATATCCTAATCATTTTTCCAATCCTTCTCTAGACACTTCTTTTCCAAAAAGTCTGGCTTCTTCAAGCCAGTGCATTTTTATACTTTTAAGATCCAAGAATAGAATATAAAGCCTTTTTCTTTCTTTCTTTCCTGTGGTAAAGCAACACAGTTTTAATTTTGAAATGTTAAGTGTCCAAGAGTCACATTTTTGTGATCTACTTGTATAGAAAAAAAATCCCTGAAAACTGAAAAATGCAACTTGCAAAAACATGGTTATTTTAAAATGACAAATAAATTACAATATGGTGGTGCATACCAGCAGGGAGCAGAAGTATGAATAGCTCATGTCATTTACAATGAATCATCCACTCAAACTAACAGCGAGGGGAAAAAAAAGAGCAAAATAATTGAGTGAGGAAACCACAGAAATTAGTGAAAATACAGAAACCTGAGATTCTTGTCTAGATATGAAATTCTTTAGAGCTCATATATATAGGCATGCTTATTTTCGATGAAAAAATTTCCTGTGATTTGCTCTCTGAAAAGCTATCTGAATGTCTTTTACTTTAGCTAGCAAAGATCTTGTTGCACACAAAATTTGCAGCTCTTAACTGATCTTAGAGTTTCCAGAATATCTCTTAACACTTTCACATTATGTCCAGAGCATTTGTTTTGTGATCTGAAGTCTGAACTATTAAAATTATTGGGAATTATAAGAAGTTAAAATTCTGATGTGACTTGGTATATTTAGGAAAACTTTACCAATTTTACTGCTGTTTCTATAAGCAATAAGGTTCTTTCTGAGTATTTCACTGATTAGATGAGATAACTGAAATAAGTTAATATCAGCTTTTCCAATGAGTTAGCTGTAACATACACTCTTGATAGTGACTGAGATATGTTCCCTTTGACCAGTGATGTCTTTGCTGTCAGAGGAGGCCCAAGTGCAGATGAAAGGTGCTTCACAGTTCTCTCTGAAATGGGACAAAATTGTTTTTTAATTAAAGAATTATCACATGAAGATGAATTCCAAATTACTACATTTTAAATTTTCAAAATATTTGAACACACAATTGACCCCACATTTTGGATGCTTTCATTTAGATATTTATGATTGTCTTTATGTTTAGAACAAGAACTTATTTTAATAGAAATTTTCTAGAACCAGTCATGACAATAATGTTTATTTATTTAGATTTCTGGTGAGATAGATGTAAATCTTATAGTCCACTTTATGATGAGTAAGTCTGTAGTAAAAGTACAGTACATTTATTTTACACCTTTGCGAATGCATTGAATGAAAATTCACTTTCTTAAGCAGTTATACAGAGAACCCTTGACAATTTTTGAAAGCAAACCCATAAAAAATAAAAATCTATTTGAGACAAATAATCTAAGACATCCAGTAAAAGATTTCTTTGCTTTTAGCAGCAATTTGGTAACATAACTGGGAGCAGAACACTGGTGATTTTACATGTTTATGCCAAGTTTAAATGAAGTTTAAATGAACATCTAATGCCAACTACCAAATATAATTGAATTAAAATAACTTAAATGAGAAAATTCAAGATTTCTTGTACATCTTGTACATTTCTGTGCATCTCTAAAAATATGTAAATATATATATATATATCAAGGAACTGGATATAGGTTAGTTTTCAGGGTTTAATTCTACTTTTAACTCACCTTAATATTCACTTTACAGTACATGATTCTACTCTCTTTGGGGAACTCACTAGAGATTCAAGGTTTACAAACTCTTAGAACCACAGAGTCATAGAATGATTTGCGTTGGAAAGGACCTTAAAAATAATCTCATTCCAAGTCTCCTGATGTGAGTGAGAACACTTTTCACAAGACCAGGTTGCTCAGAGCTACATTCCAACTTGAACACTTCCAGGGATGGAGCTTCCACAGCTTCTCTGGACAATCTGTTCCAGGGCCCTACCATCCTCACAGTAAAGAATTTCTACCTAAGATCTAATTAAACCATACTCTGTTTCAGTAAGTTTGAAGACATTTCCCCTTGTTGTGTCACTGGAGGCTCTTGTAAATGCTCTTCTGCAACCCACTTTGCTCTGTATTCTGAGAGACATTTTCAGCTGTTGGCCCTCTGTTGTTTTTGCTACTGAAATATAAAACTGAACAGTTAATCTTGTATAAATATTTGTAGATAATAGAACTGGCATATAATTTAATACTTCTCTCAATTTAAAGGAAAACACTTGAACCCTTGGTTACATTAATTGCCAGTAACCTGGAAATCTTCCCATTTTTTTAAGGTGTCAGTTTACAGCTGCATTGTAATATAATCTTATCTGAACCTGTACAATCTGTTCCAAGGCTAAGGGCATTTAAAAAAACAGAAAAAAGGAAAGAACAAATGCGCTTTTAATCAATAGATAATATATGTATGCAAGAGAGATTATTTTAGTTTTAAATGTGTATTGTTATATTTGGAAATGCTTAGCTTCAAATGAAATGTCGGAGTGTAAGAACATGCAAAGGTATCTCAACAGCAGTCATACCACTCTCTCCCTCCTCAGAGATCCATGGCCTGGGACACAGTAATTAAAACCAGGAAAGAGCCTTCAAGTTCAAATGATGGTTGAAATTCTGGGATACTTAATAGACTAAAAAAAAAAAAAATCTTAGTTCTTTAATTTCATTTTAGTTTTCTTAGTTTGAATTTTTAGGATGTCTTGTCTAGATGCCTACACATTTTCAAATATTTGATTTTCTTTTAAGTGCAGTCTTAAATCCGAATTTCTTGGTATCAGCAAGCAAATGTGGGAAGAAACCTTCAATTTTATATAGATGGAGAAATCAAGTTGCATCTCAATTTTTGTACTGCTTGGGTCTCAGAATAATACCCACTTTTAAAAGCAATATTGAATTGGTAATATTGATGAAATATAATTCTCTTTATGCTGTTTTGAATTCATGCTTTTGTATACAACTTTACAGTACTAGCTCTACCAAACCTATAACCTATTGTGTTAAAACAAATATCAAGTGCTAACCTTCCTTTCCCCCCTCAGCTCCTCCCAAGGCTTCAGGTAGCTAGCAGCTGATAAATATAGTTTCTAGGTTACCAGTGAACCAGACGGTTACACACAGAAAAAAAAAAAAAAAAGAAAAAAAAGAAAATACAAGGAAGAAAACCAAGTTTTTTCTCTACTTATTTAATAATGTTTT
Organism: Regulus satrapa; assembly: GCA_013396955.1. Classification (NCBI taxonomy): domain Eukaryota; kingdom Metazoa; phylum Chordata; class Aves; order Passeriformes; family Regulidae; genus Regulus; species Regulus satrapa. The sequence goes on along the minus strand of VWZN01010076.1, from coordinate 30,646 downwards.
CCTATATTTCATTAGCTAAGTTAACTTGTGCTAAAGCCATACTTTGTTCCAGGAAAAAGATGCTGCTTTTCAAAATGTGACTAAAATAAGTAAGAGTTTTGAGATGTAAGTTCCTAACTGTTAAAACGTGCTGTCATACAGTATAACAACATTTAATACATGCAACCATGTAATTATGCATAATAACCAGTGATCATTGTGTATGCTGATAGGAAGGATAAGGGGGGAGCTGTTGTGTATTTAGCTGGTCCTCTGCACCTGCAGAAAGCAGACAACTCTTCTCACTGTGAAGGAAACAAGATAATGACAGCATGATATTAATTGCAAACATTAATTTTTTGCAATAAAATACTAGGAAGAAGTCTATCAATTAAGGTTTGTTATTGGGAACAGCAAAATTATGTTGTTTGTCAGCTTAAAGACAAATAAAAGACTTGTGGAATGAAATCCTTAATTCTGTTTACCGCATAGCAGCTGAATCCATTATTACTATTTTGAAGAAGATTTATATTGGCTGTTTAAGCTTCTGTTGGGATAAACTCTCCCTATACATATTAAACTCTACTTCGGTTTTGAAGTAAATAATGAAATCGCCAACCCATGTGATCTGATATTTTACGAAAAGAAAAACAAGCTGCTGTGAAAACATAATTGTACTAATACTGGGGCTCTCAGCAGGCTTTATTAGCTCAGGCATAGTCCTGCATTAATGTAGCTAATGGCTTTTGGACAGGCCGTGGCTCGCTTCCAGACGATTTGGAGTGCGGGTGTGGGGCCAGCCCACGGCTTTCTGCATCCAACAGCATAAGCACACACTGAGCTGATCGGTTATTTATAAAACCCAACTTAATGTGTTTGGGAAAGATTGCATTCTGCTGAAATATTTGTGCTAGCAGAGGAACGTGGCTACCTGCCATCTCGGGCTGAGGAAAGTGGGTAAAACTGCTCCTGGAGATAAAATCCGTGCTTTCAGAAAGTGAAGCACCCCACAATGCTGAAGCTGTGAAAAAACCAGTACGTGTTATCATGATTTCTCTATGACTTTCTGCAAGAAAGGTCTTTGGAAGAAGAGTAGGAAACAATTTTCTCTCATTAACAAGATTTATCAGATCTTTAAATTATTAAGACTATTGTGTCACATCCCTTTTATTTTGAGCCTTTGGAACAGGATCTTAACTAGTAATTATTCAGCTGCACTGGTGGGCAGGTTCCTTGTGGCATCTCAGAGGCCATTGCTGTTGACTTCACAAGTAGAGCTGTCACCTGGTGGTATTAATTTATGGCAAGTGCAAAGATGAGATGCAGAAACCCAGTCCTCCTTGTTATACTTCAGTCATGATGGCTAACCTTTCCTGTTGGAGGGAAACATCCACCTGGTATTAGTTAACAAATTAAGTACTCTCAGTAGTTAGGTTGGGTTCCTGATATCCCAAAATTGTTTCTAAGTAAAGTGGAACCTGCCCTGAAGCATTGCAGTGGATAGTAGTGGCAAGTGCTTGCAGTGGTTGACGTGACCACTGTCACTCGGCAGTCACAGGAACTATCTGTGGTAACTTCCATTTTGGCACAGTACAGATAAGGAATCAATGAACCTAAGTGCACAGGTTAAATGCATGTTTTGAAAGTAAGGTCAGATGAAATTGGCTCCATAAAAACATTGGTACTATAATGTTAGATTGGAGCAGAATGTCTTGCTGTAGTTACAGTTTAACTTTTAGTCTGCTGAAAATATACCAATAAGTGCATCAATAAGGTAATTTTTTGTTTGCTGTTCAGTTCTTGGAACATTCTTGCAAATCCAGTTTCCCCACTGCGGCCAGCTACATTACATTGGATTTAAATCAGTAACTATGTTCAGAGCCTCAACAATGCAATCCTAACTCGTTGTCATAGTCTGGATGGCAGTGACACAGTGCAGACTGTGCAGGGACACAGTACAAAGATGCTTCTATTGAACAGCCCATCTGCTTCTGATGAAGAATATACTAACAATAATTAAATACAGTAGAATCAAGAGGGAGAACACAACTTGTTCATATCCTACTAGAACATTACTACTAATGCTGCTAATGTGCAGTAATCACATTCACAAACTAACAATTCCAATCAGCACTGTAGAACTATACAATTAAAGCAGCAGCATAATTAAGAGCAAAGCTTTCTCTGATAGCCCACAGTACTAACAAATGACTATACATTTGAATAATGTTCTCATCATTAAATTGGCCATTAATCAGATCATAATCAGTATTATTGCAAATAATAAAATAAATGGATTATCTGGTTTAAGAACAAGACAGTGCCCTTCATCTAATCTGCAGTTCCAGGTTGCATATATGTGTCACATATTTTATCTTGAAATCCTTGTTTTCTGAGCATGTGATTTCCTCTGTCTACAATTTTGTGAGCTTTGTGTGCAGTTCAGGTAAAGCATGTCAGAATAGATAAACAGAAGTGAGAAACAAGTCAGCCACTCTGAATTAATCAAAGGAAATGTAAGGAATTAAGAATGAAGGCTATTGACACTGCTTTTTTCTTTCCCTTTGGGAAAGCTGTATTCAACTGTGCAGGTTTCCATTAGCATAAACAGTTATCTATGAGACCAGTTTCAAGCTTATTGTTAACAGAATATTTTCACAAATATCTTGAGAGACATAAGTGTTAGAGATTACTTCTAAGCCTGTGTTACCCCTCAGATAAGTGTGGACACACTTGCCTACTTTTTCCTTGGCATTGCCTTCAGAAGCTTTGTTTTTCTTTTTTGATCTGACTGGAAGCTGATCTTTACAGCAAAATGTTGTCCTTTGGACAAATCAACTGAACTGATTAATGCCAGAACCATCACAGCCCAAGCAGTGCACCCAGACAGGGAGACAGGGTGGGGCCAAAGGTTTAGAGCAGTTTAAACAGACCTGGAAACTTTGAAGGTAGTCATTCTGACTTGCACCAAAACCTCAGAAAACAATGGGCTTTGAATGGAAATAAATACAGGTAGTTTCTCTGAGAGCTTTCAGTTATGAGCATAAAAGAAGATTGTAATGTTTGCAACTCCAAATGCTATTTTCTTACAAATAAATTAAATATCATTGATGTAATAATTATAATGTTGACACAATTTGACTGCCTATTTATAACTAACAACCTAAAGACTTGTTAACAATCTGGAAACTAATTCTCTTAGTTTCAAATAGTGAATTAGTGCTTCTTTATATTTATATATTAATAGTATTGTTTTTATACTGTGATAATAAAAAAATTACATTAATTTTGTAAAATAATGACGTCTTTATTAGACCTACTCGATACAGCTGTAAGAGACTTTATAAGCCATGTAAATCTTTCTTACAAGTCTGAATTTGAAGCAAAACTGCTCAAGCTAAATATAGTTGGAGAATAATTGTATTACTTTAATGTAATTCCATTAAATAATTAGACCATGCAAGAGAAAAAAAGTGATTGGATTGGTACCTGTACAGCATAGGGTTGTACTGTCAAGCAGAGAAGTGATAAGACTATTGTCTGGAATAGACAATAACCTAATTGGTCAAGGTGATTATTATGTTAGAGCAATTCTGAAGCCCTAAAAAAATCATTCCCTGGGAAAATCTTTCAGCTATTGGAGTTCAGTCCCAAGCACCTGAAGAGCAAAGACGTAATCAAAAAATTCCACAGAGATTTGCTAGGGCATGTTATGCTTGACCAAGCTGATTGTCTTGTCTGTTGATATGACTGGTTCATTGCATGAGAGGACAGTGGTGAATGTGATACAGCTTGACTTTCATGAGGTTTTGGACATGTCCCACAGCATTTTTCTTTGTAAGCTGAGAAGCGTGGTGTCAGTAATGGGACTGCTAGAAGAATATTAGCTGGACCTACAAGTTTAAAGTGCAATAATGGATCGTTTGAGATCTGGTGGGTAGTCAGCAATGACTGCAATACCTTGGGCTTGATATTGCACCCATATTGTTCAATGACCTTCAGCGGTGTTACGAATGGTGACACAGAGTGTGCCCTCAGCACTTGAGCAATGAGAAAGCAGCTTACTGAGGTAGCAATAGCTTAGTCTGGAGACACTGGGATAAATCTGAGGATTGCGCCTGCAGAAATCTTGCAAGGTTAAGCATGAGAAAGTGGGAAGTTCTTTTCCCCTGTGCAGAATTACCCTGTGCCACTGGGAAGTTACTGACTGAGAGATCTGCACAATAGCACTGGGATGTTACAGACTGAACAAGCAAACAACGCGCTCTCACTGGGAATAAGTTGTGAAGTACACTGGGGTAAATTTTGGGGAGATGGACCCCAGTCTATCCTTTGTAATTGTCACTGGCAAGACCACTCAGGAAAAGTTCATTCAGTTTGGGGCCCTGACATTCAAAACATATGTAAAGAAATAGGAGAGGATCCATCTGGGCTAGCAGGATGCTCTGATGCCTGCAGAACATCTCCAAAGAGAAGCCAAAGGCCCTGGGCTTATTATTCTGATGGAAAGGAGAATGAGGGTTGATCTAACATCTGTGTACAACTATTTCAAGGATAGCTGTGAAGAAGACAGGGTCAGCTTCCTCTCAGTAGTACAGATTATGCAGCAAGAGAAATGGCCACATGTATCTCAGACATTATGAAGTTTCCACTAGCTGGGAGATGAAGGACTGGAACATGTTTGCCAGACCAGTTATGGGACTTCCATCTCTGAATATATTTGGGGTTTGGCTATACCAAGCCTTGGCCTATCTGATCAAGTGCTGGCTGTAGTTCTGCTTGAAGAAGGATGTTGTATTAGATGATAAGCAGAGTCTCTGCCTGCCAAGATAGACCTGTGTTTTTCAGCTTTCAAGGCTGGTACTTCTATTTTAGACTTAAAGAAGGAGTTGTGATCTGTAAAACTTTGGTTTTTAACCAGTCAGGTGAGCAAATATAACATTCCAGTTCCACAGTCTTTCCTTTACTGATAAAGCTTAGCTTGTGCCTGCTATCATCAGTATCTCATAGCACTCTTCCAACATATTCAGATTACTGTCTTCTTTTGGACCTCAAGGCAGTCAGACTGTTGTAAATGTATATGAAACTCTAGTGGTTTCCTCTGGTGGTTTATTCTGTTGCTTCTGGTTTATACTGATGTAGATGTTATTTGTAGAGATTTGCACCATGTTGATGAGAACTCAGAGAATATAAAATCAGTACTAATGTGTCAGTTGCTGCATAGATTTCATGATCATGCCTTCTGTTATATAGGACTGCATGGTTATCATGAGGTCAAAATTCAAGATTTTTGCTTTTTATACTCTTATGATGAAGACCAACTGCTCTTTTAGGAATGCTGGTGGAAATAGTTTCCCCGTGTAAGCAATAGATATATTTCTTCTTAAATTTGGACAGTCAACACATATTTAGAAGTCTTGTTTGAAAGAGAAGATGAGCTCTCACCCTGTGCTCCTGTTCTACTGAGAATATCTGTTTGAAATAGTTAAATTGTTTTGTAGAGACTGCATGTCATAGATATGAGACATAATGTACATTAAGTTCAACAGGCAGTCATTATAAGTGACAGAAATATACACTATAAGAATACAAGAATGTCTCATGGAAAAGGGAAAATAGTATTTGAATATTATCTTCTGTAAACTTTTTTTTTTAAAAAAGACATTTTTAATATAATTGTGGAAAACAGCAAACTTTTTTTCTTCCTAGTTAGTTGTGTACTTTCATGGCAATAAAAAGAAGCATAATAAGAACATATGGAACATGGACTTTCAAAAAGAAACAGTTGGCAAAACTGTGCTTCAGATTGCTGTCAGAATATCAGCCTTTCGGCAAGCTTGGAGTAGAACAGATGGGAAAAGTCAAAACTGGTAATAGTTTTCCACAGTTAACACAGGAGAGCAAGTTAGCAGTCTAATTCATCCTTGGCATAGTATAATTGCCTTTTAATCTTTTATTTTAATGGTATCTTTGTCTAGGGTCTTTTTCTCTCTGTATTTATACTAAGGCCAGAGAGAATACACACGTGCTGGGTCTGATGCACACTAGATTGTGATGGCTGAGGGAGGACGTGAGGTTTGCCTGCCACTGGAACACTGGGCTCCACCTCACCCACACTGCCTGAAATGAAAAGCCATGTGATGAATGGGAATGGGATGGATGGCTGTGCCAGTTTCCTGCCTAGCTGTGACAGGCATCATTATAGCAGTTTGGATTTCAGAAGTCTTTTTTTCTCAGAACTTCAATGAGACTTCCTGTGGACTTAAAGACTCTGTGCATGCTTCAGTTCATTGAGGCTTGTGCATTGCTAGAATGATGATACATCTCTGTATTGAAGTGACTTTACAGGTTTTCAGCACTCTACAAATACAGCTTGAATAGATTTAACCTTAAAAATGGTACTAATAATACAGTTTCTACTCGCACAGATATAGTTAATATCATCCCATGTGTATGTAGGACTAGGTTCTTGGTTCTTGGAGTAGGGCAAGAATCTATGCTCTTGCACACATTAAATGCTAACACAAAGGTCCACCTTTGCAGTGATATTAGTGGAAGCTTGGGATTATAAATATTATATAAAATTAGGTGTTCTTGAATAGGTGGAAGCTTTCTGGAATAAAGAGAGCTTTGAGGATAAGGGGGTATTTTGATAATGAGCAATCAGGGTCATACTCTAACTTTGTGGAAGAGCTCTGTATGCTATTTAGTTTCAATCATTAAAATATCTAATTTGAACTAATATAATCAAAACAACTAATTTGAACAGTTCAGTACATAACATCTGCATTGCCTCTGCTTATGTTCTTTTCTGAAATGTCTCTGGAATCAGCAGGCATTGCTATGAATATTGTGGTGCAGCTTGGAATAACAAAGAGTGGATCTTCTTCCTTCTCCACTTTTCTCTGTGCTGTGCAACATGGCTTTTAAAGTTTCCCTATCACAGTGATGCTATATTGCCAATTATGAGTGTACTTCCTAGGAAATAATAATGGATTAGGCTTTATTTAGGTCTATATATTTTTCAGAGTAATTTCTGCTAAATAGTTGAGTTTCAGAAATGCCATTTAAGAGGTAAATATCAGAAGACTTTATGAGAAATCTGTGATTTTAAAAACATGAATAATTGTAATGTCATCACAAAGAAATAAAGCCACATGGCAATATGTGAATTGAGGAATGAAGCTCAGAAGATGATAGCTTTATGAAATAACTAGAACATATTACAACATGCTTTTAGGAAGGGTTCACAATCTGAGCTTGACCTAGAAAAAAAGTAATTTAAATTGTTTCAACATATCTAAAAGACATAAAAGGAAAACACAGATCAGTAGAAGCCAAAATAGTCTTCAATACCTAAGTTTCTAATGCTATATTTAGTTAATATTTTACATTATGCTTGGTTCTTTTGGGAACTTAATTTACTATCCTATTGCTATCTAGGCTATTTTAAAAAGAATTCATTTAACTGAGAATCTCTTAAAAAGTACATGAGGAATGATTTGCTAGGCAGTCCCAGAAAAATAATTCTCAAAATATTCCAGTGCCCAAAGTGCTGTTGCTGAAATGGGTGTAGGAACAAATGCAATTCTCTGATTTTAGACATCAAAGTCAGACTTGAGGTGTGGAAAAAAAATTTCTAAATACTCTGCATACCTACTTAAATGATAGGAATTGCTTTTCCTTTTGCAGTCTGAAGATAAAAATGCCTTTAATTTATACTGAAAGAAACTATAATAGCAACTGTGCACATAGTCTAGTTCATACATTTATACCTTCCTATTACATTTCAAACTCTTGCATTTTAACTCAGTTTCTTGAACAAATTGAAATTAACAGATCTCAAAGGAAATGAAATATGAATGGAAAAGTAGATCCCTGCAAATCTGATCAAACTGCAAAATTGGCTCAAGCAATGATCTGGAATGATCAGCTGAGTCCAGACATTGGAATTGGGAGTTTTCTGACTCTGCTGTCAAGCAGGTCAGGGTAGCCCCTTGATTTTTATTTCTTCATGATAAAGGACGTGATGGGAAAAGGTGATGAGAGCAAGGAGCTTAATGACACTGGAAGCAGAGTTAGGAAGGGGAGCAAGCCTGAAAATCAATTAGCTGCCAGTGTGGGACTGGGGGCTGGAGCAGTCTGGAGAGTAGAGAGTGACATGCTTTTCTGTTCCCCACGGCGTGGCGTGCTGAGGAAGGACTAGGGAGGAATAATATATTGTCAACTACTTAAAAATCTCTACTAATGCCTATTGAAAAGCGAGGTGATTTTTTCCCCCCAGATTAATCTAATTCTGCAATTTCTAGTTGTTTGCTCAATGCCACAGCTTTGTTTATCTTTTAACATATTTTATGTGCATGTTTTGTGAATTATTTTTCAATATATGGAAAGGTTACTTTGAATTGTTTTAAATTCAAATTACACCAGAGCTGGGTTGACTGCCTGGTTTCAATTAAAGAGGACTAGAAGATAGTAAACAGTTCAAATTTAAATATATATTTTAGTGGAATAGCTTTCCTAGTAAAGTTTATTTCACACATTACCATTTCCCTGAACTTTTTAAAATAGCATAAACAGACAAGCCACACAGTAAGGGAATTTTGCCCTTAAAAATAAGCAAAAAATATTTTCTCAGCAGGCTTGCAAAAATGATATATAAAAACCTCACTTGTTCCCTGTTATTCTAAAGGCTAAAATACCAGACATGGATCTGATTCTGATCATTTATGAGCTAATTACTGCACTTTGTACTGAAATAGCTCTCCGGGATTAAAATTTCTGGTTGCAGCTGTGGAAAGAGAAATTTAGAATATTAATGAAGAAAAGATTTTTATTATATTGAGTATTTTTGTTCTTTTTTAAATTTTATTTTTTAAATTCTATACTTTTCCAGTATAAACTGCAAGAGAAATAGAGAATGACAACAAAAATGGAGAACTTCTATTTGGTTATTTTTTAAACTTTAAAAGTGGAATGAAATTACCACTGGGATGTTTTTTATTTCTGTGACTTGACTTAAAAGAAAGCTCTCTGAAAACATACACTTCAGAGGATAAAAATGAAAAGGAATGTTATTTCAAATTTGTGACTCAGTGTTATTGGTGTGAGACTTTGACTGCCAATAAACAGGCTGACAAAATAGTTCTGCATGTGCTGATAGTTGACAGAGCTGTAGAATATTCCTTGATTAAATAACCATATCTGAAAGCAAATTTTTTTTCCCTCTTCAGTTTTACCCTAAAAAGAAAATGAAGAAATACCTAAATGGCATTAACCATAATGTTTTTGCTTAGTAATCACAGCTTTTCCTATAGGAAGAGGCTTCCATGCGGCACAGTGATTTGTCTTCAGAAATGTGTAAAATTTCTCTGAATCTCTCTGGGTGTTTAATATTGACAGAAATTAGTTTGGATGAGCCAGGGCTGTGTAATGGAATATAACAGAATATCATGACCAGCTCACAAAAAGTGTAGTGGGCAGCTGGACCACATGCTTGGAGAAAGCTCCCCCATTGTGCAGCAGCCGAATGCTGCACACCAAAAGTTAGAAAATAAAGGCCTTGTCTGTCCACACAGCTATTAGAAAAATCACAGAAACAGTGTAACCACAGCACTCGGTTCATGAATTAAGCAAAATGGTTTAAATCTACTTTGGAATGCCATTTTTCTTTAGTAAAGCACTTTTTTGCATGCATTTAATTTTATTATGAATACTCCCATTGATTTCAATGGGACTCTCAGATGCAAAAGCTTGTAAAATTTTGCAAGATTAGCCCTTTCCCAGTAGAATTATTTTTGAATATATATTGGCTGAATAAGTAGGTCTAATTTATCCGAGAATTATTTTTTAGATAAGGTGATATATAGAACCATATTTCTAAATGTACTGTTCTGAGACCCTAAACTTCAGCCTGAATTTGGAAAAGGTGTGTACCACACTGTACCTCAAAGGCTCCACAGGTCTGGTTGCCTGAATGTTATAGTGATCCACATCCTAAATGATTTAGGCTGTAGGGATGTTTGCCTTGGAAACAATACTCTTTTAGGGAAGATCTACCTCTCTACATCATATCAGTGTGTGTATATGCATGGGACCTCTCTGTCCCTACATAAATATAGATTAATAGACAGATGCATGGTTTCTTTTTTTTTTTTATTTTTTTTTTTTTTAACTCAGTAAATATCTCTCTCTACAAAAAGCTGAACTGGCACAACATAGATGTGCTGTGGTGGAAACTCCTTAAGACAGAAATGCAACCGTAGTTTCTCTGTTACAAAAACCACAGCTTTAGTTTCACCATGCCTATCTTTAAGGGGCCTCAGCCCAGGGTTGATACTCTGATGTTTAGTGAAGAGCCTCAAGTCTTGCAAAGGTGAAAGAGTTGTATGGTTAGAACTGTAATGTCCAACACCCACTGAGGATATCACATCATGCCAAGGTCGCCCCCTGGGAAATGGAAAGCAGAAGAGTTTCTGTATTTTGTTGGAGGCAAGTTTTTAATGAAAAAAATAGTAGCAGAACATGTAATGCCAAAAGAGAAAATAAATCAGTTCAGGGAAAAAAAAAAAAAAAATCTGAATCCAGAGCAGGTTATCAAATAACAATAAATTATTTTTTAAGTTTTAATCAATAACTTTAAAACATAAATTAATACAAGAGGAAAAGTGAGTGTGATTTCAAATATGTTATGGCAATACACTAAAGCATACTAGAAAGAAAATGAACAAGCAGAAGAAAAAAGTTCACACACACTGCAATTGGCTTTTAAGAAGAAAAGAAAAACAAAAGTGGCACGGCAGTAGCTAAAATATATTGTATCATCTTTCTCTGTAAAACATTATCATCACTTGGTGAAAGTCGGTTACAGGGATCAGTGACAATTTGTAACTGACTTTTGAGGAACAAAGAATATCCATTTAAATATTCCATGGCTGCTGATAAAAATCAGGTAAGGGGATCCTGGGAAATTAGTACCTTTTCTCTTTCATTGCAGACAGAGAGGCAGAATTTCTCATACCTATGTGCTGTCAGTTTGATTGATATAACTGTGGAGTGGGAGTTCATGCTTAGTTTGCTTAGCAGTTGTTGTTTATTAAGAATTGATAATGGTACTCCATGACAGCTCCAGCTCCATTGTGGTAGCTGCAGTTCCTTCCAAAGAGCTGACATTTACAGAGTAAGGAGTAACTATGAACAATCAACAACTATTATATGGCAGAAACCTAAAGAATATTTATTGCTTGCTTCTTCCCCGGAATGTCTTCGTGCTTTTGTGCTTATGACTTTCCCAGGTATGACATTTTGCACTTATTTTAAAGAAACTGTTTTAAGGCAGCAACTGCTTAAAATCCATTGTGCTACTAGCTTAGGAAATTGCATCTTCAAAATATTATGAAACTGTTATTTTCAGTAGTTGACTTAGCTTGGTTCTGTCTTTAACTTCCTCTTATGAACAACTTGGAATCCTGAAAAACAAAATTTGGAAAAACAAAACAAAACAAAAAAAACCCCCAGCCTGAGTAGATTTCAGAATGAGATTTTTTTTTTTTTGTTACTAACCTAAACTTGAAAAGTTGTAAGCTGCCACATGAAACAAAAGGAATCAAATATCCTAAAATTACATAAACATTCAAAGAAAGAATAAGAAATAGCAAATATCTATTCACTATTGCATGTGTAACAAATCTAGCATGGAGAAATATGACTGATCATACTCTCACACACCCTTTCACTCTCACACATACTTGTTCACATTATAAATTAATGTGGAAGCCTTTCATTGGTGAAATGGGAGAGCCAGTTGTTTCCAAGCACATGCACAAGCGAAAGCATGGGTGTATCTAATTATGCAGTCACTTGTATCTCAGATGGAAAACGGATTAACTCTCCATGTGCTGCCTTTTTCCTCTCCAATAGGGTCAACTAACACTTTAAGACTTGAGATACATAATAAAAGATTTTTAAATTAGAAATGTGAAAGAAAATGACTGTGAAATGTTAATTTTTAATGTGGCTTCAGAATGAATGGATTTCTTTGTTGTAAATTGAAGCAATCAGATGGATTAGATTAATGCAAAAATAAGCATTTTTGTAATTTTTTTGTAAATATAAAAATAGTTATATATATTTGTATAATCATAACTTGATCTTGGAAATTTTGTTCTTGTAGCTTGTAGTATGTGGTTTCCTTAGCAATGTATGAACATTACAAATTAAAATCTGAGCTCTCTTTTCTTCTTTCAGCATGACTTCAGTTTTGGAATGAGCAGAAAACATCCTTTCCCTGTGTGGTTTTCGTTTTTGGTTGGTTTTTTTTTTTTTTTAAATATATTTAGCAAGGCTTTACTTGAAAGGCAGTTATATTTAAATTTAAATAGCAATTTATTTTAAATATCAGTTCAACCATAATTTAATTTGCTTCAATATATCCTAATTTCTTTCTATATTATAATAATATTTATATAAAAGAATATATAATGAAATTATTTGTACAAGTAATTAAAAATGGTGTGAAGATTTTCTGTGAAATTATTGTGTTCAAATCAGACCATTTCTATTTATTTGAGTGGTTGTGACTTGAAAAAGCACACTTATGGCCTGGTATATGCTTCTACATGTTTAAATAAAGAGACTGGAATTTCTTTTTGTATCAAATGTTACACTTGCCAAAATGTAATATTTTGTTAGATAAACTGCTAAGAAAAGGAAACAAAAATGAACCTCCAGGTAACACAGATTATCCTGATTAATCCCATTTAGCACCTCCATGAATTTGAGAAAGTGTAAACTGGAAGTGAATTTTAATTAATTTCTCATGTAAGTGTTGTACTTGCTCGGCTAAAGTTTATCAGCTGTATGATTCCTCAAGCCTCTCCTGTGTGGTACTTTGTCACTTTGCACACAATATTTTCATGTTCATTAAAACAGACAGTGTGAGATGTGAATAGCACTTTAACCAGTGGGTAAAGACACCTGGTTCCAGTCCCTAGAAACTGGTATGGANGGCTTCAGAATGAATGGATTTCTTTGTTGTAAATTGAAGCAATCAGATGGATTAGATTAATGCAAAAATAAGCATTTTTGTAATTTTTTTGTAAATATAAAAATAGTTATATATATTTGTATAATCATAACTTGATCTTGGAAATTTTGTTCTTGTAGCTTGTAGTATGTGGTTTCCTTAGCAATGTATGAACATTACAAATTAAAATCTGAGNGTGACTTGAAAAAGCACACTTATGGCCTGGTATATGCTTCTACATGTTTAAATAAAGAGACTGGAATTTCTTTTTGTATCAAATGTTACACTTGCCAAAATGTAATATTTTGTTAGATAAACTGCTAAGAAAAGGAAACAAAAATGAAACTCCAGGTAACACAGATTATCCTGATTAATCCCATTTAGCATCTCCATGAATTTGAGAAAGTGTAAACTGGAAGTGAATTTTAATTACTTTCTCATGTAAGTGTTGTACTTGCTCGGCTAAAGTTTATCAGCTGTATGATTCCTCAAGCCTCTCCTGTGTGGTACTTTGTCACTTTGCACACAATATTTTCATGTTCATTAAAACAGACAGTGTGAGATGTGAATAGCACTTTAACCAGTGGGTAAAGACACCTGGTTCCAGTCCCTAGAAACTGGTATGGAAAATGTTTAATGACTTATGCAAAGGGAACAGTTTCTAAAGGAAATAATGAGGAAAACCATTGAAGGGGCTTTGCAGCTTCTGGTTCCACAGTGAATGGATATCTTTGTATGGACATTTTGTGTGGCAGCTGTAAGTACAACTTGATCCTGAAAATCAGGTTTCTAGAGCTATGAGGAGTTCTCCAGAATTTCCTACACAGTTACTGAATCTCTTCAGTCTTGATCTAAGAGGAGCAAAGAGTTTATGCTGCTTATATTTATGGACTTCTTGAGATAACTGTCCTTTCTCTGTTTTGTTTTTTGTGTTTGTTTTTTTTTTTTTTTTTTCATAGTAAAGGAAAGAAGAGTAAGAGATACTTACTCTAAAGTTATCTGGAATAGGAATCTAAAGCAGATGCACTGATTTTTTTTCTCATTGGATCTGTCTGTGTCTTTAATGAATATCAAACTGATTGTTGAGAATCTGTGCCTCAAGTTAGTCATTATGACTACCCCTGCTATTGTGGCAACCAGCCTTTCCAATGCACAATTGTGGTGGGGGAAGGGGAACTGAGCAGAATAAATCAGTCTGTTTCTGTGCAGGATGCTTCCATGCTTTTGGAAAGTATCTCCTATTAAGCTCTTTCCCCCCATTTGACCTATGAAAATCTTTAATTTCTCTTTGCATGAATGCTTTATAAAACTCCGGACACAAACCCCCCAGCTAACAACAGCAACAATAAAAAGAAAGAACAAGACAGAGACGGGAGAGACAGAGAGAGAGAGAAAGATCATCTTTCTATATTCCTGAGTCTGCCTGTATTGGAAATCCAGCAGGGCTATTTATGGATAATTTGGATCTCTTGGTTACAGTAAAGTCTTTCTGGTATATTTATTTCTATGGTCTTTGTTAAAACAGATTCAGTGACTGAACTTTTCAGAGAAATCATGAACATAAGACTAAAAAAGAGCAGTACACATGGGAGGGGACAACAAACATTGGATGGTGAGCATGTTTCTCTGATGTTACTTTCAAAATATTTAAGAAAAGGATTTCCTTTTGAATTATTTCCCTGCTACAATGAACTGTGATCAAGTGCTATGATAGATACCAAAGCATATTTAGGGGGTTAGAACAAGGCAGAGGTTGTATGAATAGCATCGCTTCCCGTACCCGTTCCCTCTGAAGACCCCGGCGGTTCTCGAACGGCAATTGCTTTGGCCTCGCTGAGGAGTGCTACAGAAGAGTTGGAAAACGCCGCTATCTTGTGGCCGAAGGGCGAACAACAATTGGAAAAGGCTTATTTCCTCACCCGCCTGTTCGCTTAGGCTTCGTATCAAAAATACGGATATAAATATCTTGCATGAAAACCGGAATCTTAAAAGATTGGGATTTAAAAAATCCCGTTGGGCCTGGGCTGATTGAAGAGCTCCTCCTGATAAACTGAGTTTTCCTTTGGGTGTGACTTTTATGTTGCAATCCTGCATTCAAAATATCGCTGTCAAGTTTTTGAATTTGGAGTTCAAACACCCATCTGGCTTCATACAGTTGGGGAATGCTGAACTGGGCACACACAGTGCTGCTGGGGCACATTATTTGGAATTTCCTGAGAATATTTGTGGATGCTAGTTCAATGCAGGTTTTGGCTAAGACAAACAGGCACTTTAGATTTTTAGAACTTCTTTGCACTTCATTTTAGAAAATTCAAGCCTTCACTGTTAGATTTCTAGTGCCAAGGGACCAGATTATCCTCTTTGGTCTTAGCTGACAACTTTTTTTTTTTCCCTCCCTAGGTATAACAATTCTCAAATATAATAAGACAACTTTTCATTTATTCCTTTTACTGGTCACTAATCCACAAAATATAGCATTAATGTGACAAGAATCCAATTCATCAATGACTAAAACCTTAATGTTGTAGAGCACAGATCAAACTTTAAAGCTCCAACACTAAACTTAAAATATTATTCTCAGAATTCTGATTATATCAAGTCAAAAAGACACAAGGACTGCACTGCCAGAAAGGACATAATATATCAGGAAGCAGAGTGTCTGCTTAGCATTAAATCCTTCGGCATGGAGTGATTTGGCAGAACTTGTGCTGGCAAGGTTAATTGCATGAGATTCTTACTGCTGTATGGTTGAAAAATTGCTGTGATCCTTAAATAAAGACAGAAGGAAAAACTAATAGAAGAAATAGAAAAACATGTGGCCATGTGCTACATTGTTATAGGCGATGGGATAGGAGTTCTGGCAACTAGATTTTGCTTGTAAATATGTCAGGAGTGGATTGGAAGGCTCTTTCTCAAGGCTGAAGAACCCCTTCTGCTCATGAACATTTCTTCACTTGGAGTCCCCCCAGATCCACATTTTGTCATCTCAGAATCTGACACCTGTGTTAGCAATGAATGGTATTTTCTCTCAAAGAACCAAAATCAATTGCATTTTTTTTAGTTGCAGCAATTCTTTTTCTGTGCTGGAGAGCACCCTCGGCCTTTAGGGCTAGCTGTACACCTGTCCTGTACTCTCATAGTGCACTGCAGAGCTTAGTTTGTCTGCTTATCCAGAAGTCTTCCAACTGCTTTGCTTTCTTCCTCATTCCCCAGTATCTAAAATAAACTAAACCTTACCTCCCAGTCTTACTTTCTTTCATATCCCTTAATTCTTAACATCTTTTCAAAGCACTGGTCATCCTGGATGCTGGACATTGTGATGTGGATAATTCAACAGTGGAGATCTAGTCAGTCATGTTGAGCAAAACAAGTTAATTACGGGTTTTGGCCAAGGTTAGTGTACTTGGCATGTGGATGTGGCACTTCAGGGTATGATTTAGTGGTCGACAGTGTTTGGTTAACAGTTGGACCTGATGATCCTAGGAGTGTTTTCACCCTTAATGATTCTCTGATTATGGACTATGCAATATATCACAATGGATACAAACATCCTTTCCTGACAGAAGTATTGTTGTTTCTTATGAATTATCCTTGCACTCTATTTATATATCTATACCTTGCACTCTATCTATATATCTAAGTCATATAAAATAGGACTTAATAAGTCTTGAATTCGTCCTTTAAAATAGTCCTGTTTAATCTTTGTAAAATAGATTAATAATAGATTTTTTTTTGCCTCTGGACTCATTATTAGAAATTTCTTATTTCAGGCCTCTATCTTCTAGAATTTAGCTGCCTCAATGTACTGCATTTCAGATTAAGTTTTCTCTAAACTAGTCTGTCCAAAGAAGCAAACCTAAAGTACCAAGTCACTGGTACAGTACTCTGTAAAAATTTAAGAGATCTCTAGGTAAAATTTACTGTCCGTGGTACAGTTTCTATGGTAGCAGCCTCTTGGCTGTTTCATTGCTGCTTTCCTGACTAGATCTGTAAAAAGCAGATGGCAAGTGGGTTGACATCTCAGTTTGAGTCATGCCAATTGAAATTGACAACCTCATGTTCAGTATGATAATCCTTAATTGGAAAGTATATCCCATTTGGACTGCTGAATTTGCTGAGCTTTCATTGAAGAAGACTCTGCAAATCTATTGTAATCTATTAGAATAAAGCAGACTACAGAAGCAGGGCAAAATTCCTTTTGAAAAATATTAGTTGGAAGGAATTGCTATGATACTTAAGATCAGAAATTAGTTGGTTTTTTGGTTGTTGGGTGGTGTTTTGTGGAGTTCTTTTGTGGGGATTTTGTTGTTGTTGTTGTTGCTTTAAGGAAGAATGCCTTTTTGGACTTGAGGACAGTGTTTAATGAGGCCATAGGCATGCTGGATGAACTTCAAAATCCTGAAAGTTTGGCCTATGTTGGCACCTTGGGTTTTTGAAAGTGGGCTTAAAGCCATACATCCAGAAGGCTAAGGAATCCTATAGGGGCTGCTGCTGCTGCTCAGAGAACTGGTAATTCTAAATAGTAGGCTGCATCCTATCTTCACACATTATCAGTAGGGAAAATTAAGGCTTGTTTAAGTTGAAGACACTGAATCCTATGCTCATATAGCTGTTAGAAAAAAAAAAAAATA
>VWZN01010075.1:1684-19611 GCA_013396955.1 Regulus satrapa | reverse complement strand
GAAGGAAGGAAGGAAGGAAGGAAGGAAGGAAGGAAGGAAGGAAGGAAGGAAGGGTGAAAAGAGTGAAAAAACCCCAGACAAGCAAATAGGATTCAAAGAACTGAAGGAAATGTGAGAGAGGAACTGGAATGTATTGAATTCTTTGCAGGACAGACAAAAGATTTGAGAACTTATAGGTAAGAACTGAGGGACAGATTAATATGGGTGACTGTTGTGTTTACTACAGGCAACTTTTTAGAAGAAGAATGAAGTTTATGAGGCTTTCTATGAACAGTCAGGCCTTAGAGTCACAGGCCCTGTCTCCTGGGGGACTTCAACTTCCCTGATTATTTGTTGGAGAGACAATGAGGCTCAGCACACAAAGTTCAGGGACTTCCCAGGTGCTTCTGATGAGACAGACACAAGTGGTAGAAGAGACAAAAAAGAAAGGTATGTTGCTAGACCATGTACTAACAAACCAGCAGGGACTGGTTGAAGATATGAAGGTTTGGGGGCAGTCTTCACTGTAATGACCATGAAATGGTAGAACTCAGGGTCCTGCATGTTAAGAAAAAAAGCGGCAAGCAGGACTAGATCCCTAAATTTCTGGAGTGCTAAATTCAACCTTTTCAAAGACCTGCAAAGGGGAATCCCATGGTATGGGGATCTAGGAGAGAAAGTGGTCCAAGAGAGCTGGTAAATATTCAAATATCACTTCCTGTATGCTCAAGACCAGTGTATCCCCAATGGTAGGAAATCAGGCAAAAGGGCCAGGACACCTGCATGGTTGAGAAAGGAATTCTAGTGAACCTTAAAACACAAGAAATAAATGTATGGGATATGAGGGAAAAGGCTAAGTGGAAGGCCTGTAGAAAAATCCTTAAAATATACAGGGATTTGACAGGGAAGGCCAAGGCACACTTGAAATTGAGTCTGATGGGAATATCAAGGAGAAATAACAGGTTTTCTACAAGTACATCAGCAGCAAAGGGAAGCACAGAGAAAATGTGGGACCACTGCTGGATCTGTGGGTGTCCTGATGATGGAATTACTGAATGCCTTCTTTGTTTCTGTCTTTAGTGTTGAGTCTGGTCATCAGGAATCCCAATTAAGAGAATTGAGAGAATAAGGCTGGAGAAAGAAAGAATTCCCCTTGGTCATAAAGCTGGGTTAGAGATCAACTAGACAGACTCAACACTATCCATGGACCATGAAGCTGAGTGTGCTAAAGGAACTGGCAGAAGTTGTTACTAAGCCACTGCCTATCATCTTGGAAAAATAATGGTAAACAGGAGAGGTGCCTGATGATTGGAGGAAAGCCAATGTTATGCCCATCTTTAAAAAGATAAAGAAGGAGAACTCTATGAATAGACTTTAGAATTGCATTTCTGTCTACCTTGGGGTAAAATGTGAGATGACCTTCCTGAGGGTTTTTTGTTTGTTTGTTTGAGTTTCATCATTTATTTCTTTGATGTATTGTCATCTACTAGCTCAAGTACTTTAAAATACTTTCTAAAAGGCATAGCAGCATTCTCATGACAAGGTTGAGTACAACTGTACAGGTCCAATACTGAATATTATTTAATATGGAGAGTGCCATAATTTTATCTGCATTTTTTTTGTATAATGCTAAAATTCTCAGGAAATATCTGGTTTGCTTTGTTGCTCATTTAGAACTGATGGTCTGAGGGCAGAGATTTGTAATGAGTGAAGATTTTTCAGATCATACATGTTAGAAGAGAACAGCTTACATGAGAAAATGGAATTAGTGTCTACTCACTTTTGCTTGTGACAAAGAACCGGAACTGACAACTATGATTGGGACACACACAGGTCAAGTGTGAAATCACTGATAAGAAAATAATACCTTTTTTTTTTTTTTCCAATCAGCATGTAAAGAGATATTGAAAATGCCCAGGACAATATTGTTACAAAAAGAATAAAAAATCTGATGGCAAAAGACTGTGCAAGTATTTGTCATTTATTTTGACTTCAATCATTTCTACCTTCAGCCACCTAAGCTGCCATTTTCACTAATTGTTTCAACTAGATGTCAGTCAATTAATCTTTGTTAAACAAAATCTGTTGAACAGTTTTGGACTGCAGTATTATTAACCCCATTTTCAGAATAAACTTACACTTCTTGTTGCACTGAGAACAATAGGAAAGTATAGAATTCTTCAGATTAAGAAAGGACAAGAAATCAAAATACTTTCTTTGGAGGAAGGGAATTTAAAAAATGGGTACTTTTTGGGTTCTGAGTGAAACAGTGTTTTAAGATTTGAGGAACAATTAATATATGTTGATTGAGGACATATAGGAAGACAAGGCACGTCATATTAGAGCCAGATGAGAAGAAGTCACTTAACAGACACAACAGAAAAAATATCATTGAATATTTGAGTAAAGAACCTGATGCTCCTAATTTCAAGCATGGAGTTCCTGTGGTTAAAAACATTAGTCATGTGGGTGACAGATTTTGTTTGAGTTTGTAGCATTTCTAAGTGTGGACACAAATGATCAATAATAGGCTGAAACTCAGACCTAGTACATACAAAAGATGAAAGTATATTATAGCAAGCATTACAAATAGACCAGAAAGTAATCTACTAGGGCAAAATTTACTGAACCAAGTTTATTCCT
Organism: Regulus satrapa; assembly: GCA_013396955.1. Taxonomy (NCBI): domain Eukaryota; kingdom Metazoa; phylum Chordata; class Aves; order Passeriformes; family Regulidae; genus Regulus; species Regulus satrapa. The sequence continues at coordinate 16,989 of VWZN01010075.1, read as the reverse complement.
AGGAGAGGGTTAATCAAGCATTTGTATGCATGTACTGTACTGCTACCCTTTCTTTTATATTTTTCTTCTCTCTCTCCTTATGTCTCCTTTTCTAAAAAGAGAAAATCTATGCAGTTGCTGAACCTACCCTTTATGAACTCCTAAACTGAAAGAGAGCCAGGAAAAGTCTATATATGTACATGTATATGTTAGTGCAGGATGCCAGGCATCAGATAACCAAAAACAAGATTAAAGAACTAAGGCCTAAATTCAGGCATGAGCAGCTGCAACACAGAGATCCTGTTTGTCTGATGGGACAGGTGAAAGTTTATCAGTAGAGGAGAACATGGTAGGAGTGGGTAAGAGATTATATGGATACTCAGGTAAACCCACCTCTTTCTCAGCAAACCCACTGAGAGTAGCTCTGGTATTTCAGGAGGCTGGTAAGTCTTTTGGAGGGAGGGAGAAAGAAAGGGAGGAACAAAAAGAAAGGAGAAGAGGGAGGAAGGGAGTAAGGAAGGAATAGTGGTCTGAACTGAGAGATTTTCTCAAGAGTTCTAATACTTGAACTTTGTTTCCACACTATCCCATAGAACAGTGCCCCTAGGTATATTGTTTAGCAAGGATCACAATTCAAGTTTTGATTCATCCCTTTTAATCTATCTAGAAATAACTCAGAACTCTTTTTTTTTTGTTTCTGAGAGAGGACTCAAGAATTCTGATGGCTGCATTTCTCATGGCGAATAACAAAATACAACATGCTATTCAACTAATCTGGAATACAATAAACAAAATTGAAGTATTAGCACATCTTTCCAATTTATTATGAAAGGATGTCCTCAAAAGAAAAACATTTGTGTGCAAAGAAACAGCTGATAATAGCAGTGAGATCAGTTTTTAAATATCTAATATAATTACAATTTTTCAATTACATATCCCGTGATTGCCTTTTTTCCATATGATTTAAATCTAGCCAGTGATTTATAACAAAAAATTCTCATCTTCAGTAGCTGAAAGGTGAAGAGACACTGTCCTAAACAGTAGATTCTATCCTTTAGAAATTGTTCATTATCTTGCAAATGGTACTCTGTGATCACAAGTATTCTCTGTGAGCCTAAATCTGCAGTGTTAGAGCTAGGAGAGTTTAGCTTAGGTTGAAAACATGCTAACATGAAAAATTAGATACTTGAGCAAACCAGAGAGAACTATGCTTTCAGCTCCAGAGCTAGCTACTTGAACTCTGTGCAGACAACATAGTAGATAGACCAGAAATCTAATTTGGAAATGGGACAATTAGGAACTACTGCATTGTTAGGTAATGGGAAAAGGGGAACAAACAAAAACAAAAAACGTTGTTCTTGGTCATATAATGGTGTGACCAGCTTGTTTCAACGTGAAGCTCTCCTTTAGAACAGCCTGTTCAAGTTTCTTTTGAAGCTGCTGAGAAGCAGCAGCATTTAAAAAAACCAAAAAAACAAAAAAGGTAAAATGTTAAAGCTAAGAGAGTGTTCAGAAAGTTGTTCTTTGTCAAGTCTGACCATAAGTTATGGCTTCCCTGCTGACACAGGCATCTCCTAATATGAGACTTCATCTGAATTAAAATAATCTGTAGTTGTATGATGAAGAAATCCTTGAAAGGCTTTTTCAACTACAGATTTTTAGACATTGTTTGCCATTAGCAACAGAACTGTGTCTCCTTTCTCTTTTCTCATGTGCCCTACATTTGCACATTTTATTTTACTTATTGGACTACCTGATAAGAAATAATGTGGACAAAAATGTCCAAATCTGATTATGAAAAGGTCATTAAATCACAGAATCATAAAAGTGCCCAGATTGGAAGTGACTCAAAAGTTCATGGAGTCCAATCTTTCATAGGACAGAGGGCTTCTATTGAACTATCCAGCACCATGTCCAATCGCATGTGGAAAATCTCAAGAGACAGGGACACTGACATGCCCCTGGGGATCTTGTTCAAGTGAAGGGCTGTTCGGCCTGTAAAAAAAATTCTTTCTTATATTTTTTAATTTTTGTAACTTTACTTTACACCCATTTCTTCTGTCCATGATTTTCTTGAATTGTGGGGACCAGAAGTGGGAACAATATTCCAGGTGTGGTCTGACAAGCACTGAGAAAACTGGGATGATCCTGTTTCTACTTGTGCTAATAATATCCCTAGGGATGCAGCTCAGGATCCGTTCTGCCTTTGTTCTGCAGTAGCACACTTCTAATCTCTGTTTATTTATGTTGTCTACCAGGACTTTGCAGGAAGGCTGCCCCCAAAATTCACAGTCCTAACTTATACTGAGCTCTTTGGTTATGTCATCTCAGGTAGAGGCTTTTCACTTGTCTTTGTTTATCTTCAGACTGTTCTTGATAGCTCACTCTTCCAGCCTGTCCAGCTCTCTCTGCCAGACTGGCTCTCCCTAGTGAAGAGTCCACTTCACCACAGAGTCAGTAAAGGTGCTTCCAATCCAATCCAGGGCAACAGATGAGTGACATGGGCTCCATCTCTGGGAAACACCAATTGCTACAGACTGGCAGCCTGAGTAAAAACCACTGATCACTACCCAGTGAGTGCAACCTTCTAACAGTTTCCTGCCCATTTTGCAGACAACCCATCCAGTCTGTATGCTAACAGACTGGACTTAAAGTCTCTGGAAGATTCCTTTTACTTTATTCTCAAGTGTGAAAATCATCTTACAAAGTGGCTTTGCCCTACTAAGTGGAAATCCTTTTAACACTAATCTTTTAATGGGGATTTAAATATTTAACTTCAGGTATGCAGGCAATTTAAAGAATCAAATGCTGAAACTTTGGTTCTTATTTGGAATTTTATACCACTTGCTATGATTTGTGGATTTAAACCAAAATACTTTTGTGGGCATATATATAGCATATAGCAGGTATTTTATCTAATGTGTGTCAGCTTTGTTTCCTTCTTGTGCAAATGTCACCACTAAAGGCTGCTAATACTTAGAGATCCTGCCCTTTTGTCCTATGAATAATTTCTGATACACTGTCTGTTTCAGTTCTCTGGAATTCCTTTTTGTAAAATAAAACCTAGCTAAAATATGAGCAAAATAAATTTAGCTGTAATTGTAAAAAACACTCCTCTGCAGGTGGTTGTTTCTGCCTATGGCTTGTTAACTGTTCTGTGCAGGCAAAGTCAGTTTGAGAAACTGTTCTGGATGCTTCTACAGAGTTCACTGAATTCTCACCAGTTGAAAATAACACTTTTCTCTCATGGGTTTAAGCAACACTTTCATTAGAGAACACTTCTGGTGAGTAGACTTGTTAATGAATATCTTGCTAAATGAACAATTTATGGGTTTGTTTGCTTGGGCTGTAGTAGAAAACCCTTGTGTTTAAACACTGAGGGACAATGTTCAAAATTACGTCTAATAGGATACACCATCTCATTGGACATTTTGTTTGCCCTTGTCAACATATAGCTGCTTCCACAGTCTCATTTGCTTCACCTATCAGGAAAAAACATGCTAGTTTTCATTAGTAAAATCCATTTTAAGGTCCACAGGAGGTAAATTATTTTTTAAATTAGTTTTTTATTTTATTAGTCAGGTTGCATTGTGTCAAAACCATGTTTGAGTCAGTGGCACTTCATTTGACCTTGATAATATTGACACAATCACTCTATGTCTCTCTTCAGTATGACACTATTAACCCTCTGAGACTAATAAATATTTTTTAAAAAGACATCAGGTAATTTGTTACTAATTGCTTTAGAATAAATTCTTACAGTGTGCTTTATTTCTTACTAGCTTTATTTCTAGACAAAGAGAATGCAACCAGCAATTTAATCAATTTATCCTATGAAGAACAGAGGAGAAACACACTAAATCGTATGTAGAGTATTATGTATATCCTTCCAGAAACTTTTGCCAATTCATTTGACTCGCAGGTATGGTAAAGTAAAAGAGGTCAAGCACAGGCTTGCATAAAGCAATACTGGCTACTTTGGCATACAAAAATAATAGGAGGATATAGTGAAGCTTTTTAATAACACCTGTATTATTTAAGAGATCGTTAGCTTCCCATGTTATACACACAATTTCGAAAATTTACCCTTGCAATCCTGCAGTTTTCTTCCTGGGATTGTAAAGTACTTGAGTGCAACCTTGATCTGTAATTCAATATACTAGAAGGTGAGAAATAACAGAACTAACTTCCTTTAAGAAATCGGACATTTTCTTTGGAATAGAACCACAGTGATGGAAGAAATAATAATGAGAAGTAAATAGTTTCATTTCTGCTCTACATACTTACTAATAAAGACATTAGTGAGATCATTAAAACCATTATTGTAGGCACTTTGTCCCTTCATCTTGCTGAGACTTCTGCATTCTTGCATATTAGGTCTATAAAGATGTTCCTAAACTGTGACCTTATAGTAATTTAAACTCAGAGAAATACAGAGTGTGGAGTGATGTTATAAAGCTGAACAGTTTTGGAAGATGACATCATGAACCTGACAGGTAGGCATTATTTTTGTGACATGACAGTAGAGTGAAGTTGATAGCAAAGGAAAGTAATGAAGACTTATTGAAATTTTGTGTATACTGTGGCAAACCCATGATCTGAGGTCACCTCTGAAAAGGAGAGTAGGAATTTGCCAATGGCTTTGCTTAATATTACATGCCAAATTATTAATGGACTTATTATGCAAATTAATGAAGCAGCTAGAGGGGTTATTTAGGCTACAAAGTCTGATATGGGCCAACCATGAGCATGGTTTGATATGGGCCAGACATGATGACAGAATACAGAAAAGATGCGATGACCAACTTTCAAGGTGAAACCTAGGGCATTCTTAGTGTTAAGAGCAAAGAAGCATGGGGAGAGAACAGTGAATAGTGTACTGGTGTGCATCTACATACCCGTTTCTCTCTTGAGCTAACTAACAGCTGCTGACTTCCTGCCTCTATGCTTTTCATTCACTGTAAAATTCCACATTTGAAAATTGCAGTGTCCCTACTGGAAAAGGCCCTATGAAAGTGTACTGGAAGATTACCCATTGATGTAGCTCACTTAGATCTTTCTTGTATGGGGCTCTACTAAAACAATTGTTTTACAGTGTTGTCAAGGGAAAATATTAATTTTAAGCTGTGATGTGTCTCTGTAATATTTTAGTATTTATGACTGAAGTATCATTTGTCCAACATTTACTCTCTGTCATAGACCACTATGTCATAGACCACTATGACAGAGAGCAAATATTGGGCAAGTGACACTTCAGGGATCTGAAGATCACAAAGATCTCAGATCAGTCAAGGTGACAGAGAATGTACCACATTCATGCAAACATTCTCTATGATGTGACTTCCATGCTCAAGTCTTTTCTGTAAAGCAAATATGCTCTGAAAAAAACATCTGCTGCCTTTGAACTCTTTCACGGTTTGTATCCAGCTTTCATTTGGCATTTCTGTAGTGGTAACTTGCTTTCTCTATATCGGTGGTAAAGTATTGCTTATCCAAGTGCTTCTAAAAGTGACTCCAAGTGACTTCCAATTATGTGTTCATTCATCTCCTTGTTATGATAGACTTATGAAGTAGACCAGAGCCAAATGCAACACTGTATTTTCCTTTTTTTTTACAGGGTTATGTTGTTGGACTACCTGTGTTGAATGTGCATTACAAGTACTGAGAAGCAAGCAATCTATTTGCAAAATACTGGTGAAGACACAGTTTACGATATTGGAAAGTTTGTATCAGAATGAAATTTGAATCCATTGTTAGAGAAAACAAGCCAAATCCCCTTTGTATTAAACTATCTAAAAATAAGTATTAGCACCTCCTGTACTTTCTCATGTGTTTATATTTTGATGGATGATTGTATTTGTTTCTGTAAAAGCCTGGAATATTGGCACTAATCACTAATTGTTGATTAGAAAATCAACATTTTTCTTTAAAATTATCAAAATTTCTGATTTTTTTTTTTTTTGGCCAATAGAATTACTGAAACCATCACTACTGCATAAATGTGTAAATAATTTTCTATTCTCTGCTGCTATTTTTTCTTGAGTAATATGCAAAGACTGTAATTATCCTTTAGGCACAGGTTAGATTTACAAGGACCCAAACATTTTTATCTGAGTCCTTCCACACCTATCAGCAATTTCCATTCAGTCTCTGCAACTCTAACTTGCAGATCTCCAACAGAGCTTAGCTGTGTTTCTACTTTGTTTTGTAATATCGCCATTATATTCTCCAGTACTTTCCTGCTAGTGTAACATTTGAGATCATTTTTATGGTTTGTTTTCCTGGAACAGGCCCAGACCCTTCAAATACAGTCTGGTATGCTGTAAACATGTCAGTATTCACTTCTTCCTGCTTTACAATATTGACTCTACATTTATGCTTGTTACTACTGGCACACCAAGAATTGCTTATAAGCCAAACACCGCAGTGTGAAATAAGTGTTTGCTTCTGTTCTCTCCATATAGAAAGCACAGTTCAAGTTAAATTTCCCAGATGCTTGCCTTTCCTTATATGAAAGAAGACCTGATGCTGAACAGGGCTGTGCAGCAGTGATTCTTGGCGAAGTCTCAATGATCTGGTCCTCATTTGAAGTATCACAAACAAGCATATTCATAATTATCACACTTATCTTCTCTTACAGTCACTGCACATTTTTGATAAGCAGTTGTACTGGCTAGATTTCCAGTAATTACATTCAAACCCAAAATATTGTGTGAAGAGGGTTTTTGTTCACCATCTGCTATACTCTCTCATGTGTCAGTTGTGCAATTCTAGTGAACTTTTATGCATGACTTCCTTCTTTTAGTTATAATTGGACTTCATCATCTTTCCTCTGTCACACTATTTGGTGGGCAGTAGTGTAAAGCACTTAAATGAGCACTGTAAGTTAGCCATTAGAGAAAGCCTGAAGATGGTCCTTATTTTTCACAGGGTAGGTATACAAACAAGATTGTGATGATTTTTCCCATATGTTACAGAACACGTATTCAATTTCTTCTTATAGCAAGAAAAAGTTCTTAGAGGTTACTGTCTTCTGCCTGTACTTAAGGAATGCTTGACCCCAATGACTCCTCTTGCAACAGTCCTCCTAATAACCTGCATACAAAAGAATTATTTACACTTTCAGGTGGCTTCATATGCAGCTGTAATTGTACTGTATTCATTTTCTTTCATGCAAAAAAGGAGAAACCCACACACACTTTTTGTCTACAATGCTCTCAGACATTTTTTGTATGTACCACAATAAATCTGCTTCCAATCAGTGATTTTTTTTTTTTTTTTTTTTTAATCTGCTTCATTTTAAATAACAATTTTCTTCCACCACATGGAGAAATAACATCACATATTTTCTTCTGGAGCATATATGTAATGCCTTTATGAAATCTGTCACAGAGCATGTTGGTGGTATATCTGCATAAGCAAAACAATCTTGCTGAATGACACACAATCAGACGTGCATTTCCTAAGTGCAATGGATACAGTGAGTGGATTGCAATTCCTTTTCTAAGATTTGTGTTGTAAGGCACACTGACCCAATTCACACTCACATGAACCAGCCACTGCCCCACAGACAAGCATAGCCCAGTCCAGCATGACAGGTCTAAGACACTCAAGCCAACAGCAGGAAAAGTAACCTCCAATACACCATGGCTGCAGTGCAGGCTTTGCCTTAATGCAGTGTTGGACACCTCTTGACATGTGTCCATAACTGAGGAACTGCTGGTTTTGCTGTTATGTTGCGTGTCAGGTATCCAGCACGCACTGACGACATGGTTCAGGGCCAGTCTCTGTGATTCCTCATCTGCGGCCAGTTGGCAGCTGTCACCAGGGGTTTTGTCACTTGCTGCTCCAGATGCCTTACACAATTGTGAAGCTTGCAATGGTTGTGTGACAACTTTATTTTCTGTTGCTTCTTTGTTTTTCAGCTCATATTTCAATGAGCTAGTAAGTTAGAAATGGAACATTTTTGAAAGTCTCCTTTGCCTGAGCCCTCAGGTAAGCTTTGTCCCAGCAGCTGCGATGTTTTCTTATGTTGTCTAAAAGTTTGTTCTGGGCTTAACTTTCTTGGTGACAATCTGTCAGTCATTGCAGTCTGCTTTTTTAGTCTAGTGTCGACTTTTATGTGTGCATTTAAAATTTTAGTGCATAAAAATTTTTCCCTTGCATTCAATTTCTATCATCAGTTTTCTAAATGTGTAGAAACTCCATTAGATACATGGATAGTCAATATATTTCATTTATCATCTTTATTGAAAGTATTTGATCCATGCTTACTTCTTCATACAGGCAAAACTGGAGTTGTTATAGTCTTACTCAATACAATAATTATTTTGATTAATTGGATTATTATTCATTTCAATGTTCTCATACAGAATAACAAACCACATTCATGCGGCCAAAACACATGAATTATTAGAAGAAGAAATGGAGGATGGGAACATTTCCAATCTTACCTAATTTCAGAACTTGAAAATTATAGTAGAGCAGTTCTGGCTATTTCCATTCAGTGAATGCGTATGAAATATGAACAGACATTTCTCAGCTTGGAGGAAGAATGTAATCAGAACTACAACCAAGAAAGACCACTTGAGATGTATAATCTGACCTTTATGATGTGCCAGATTAATTTTTTGCTATTATCTTAATCAGAAAAATGACAGCTTTTTTTAAATTTTTTTTTTAATAGTAAATTAAGTGTTTTGGTAACGAATGATTCATCATAAATGCATTCAGTTACTTCCATTAATGATGTAATAAGAGTCTGGGGCTTTGAGGGGGGAGAGGATGGGACAAGGTAGTATATTTAAACTATATTTAATAGCCTATACAATATATCACCAGTAAACTCATAAATACCAAAAGCACTGCTGTTTGCCTTCACCTATCCTTTATTAATTGCTATACTTTCAGTAACCTTATAAATGTTTCACTGTATCTGAAATACACATTCATTATGCAATAAATGATTGAAGCTCAGTAATGGGTTTTCCTTAAAGCATAATTTATGATTTGCCTTGGCAGGCTAATACCTGGAAACTGTTTGCTGCTTCTGCCAAAGAGTGCATAAATTCTTTTTTTTTTTTTTTTTTAAAAAAAAAAGGGCTTATGGTTAAACTGTGGAACTGTAGTTTATCCAATGGGCATTATGCCTAAGCTCAGCAGTGTAAGCCTCAAAATCTTGTAGCACGCATTTTGTACAACTGTTTCTAAGCATCATTGATTTTACAGGTTTCCTGAACAACATCCCTTTCCAACTCTTTTGCAGAAAAATTGTAAGTATAGAGCTGGTGTAAGTATTCCAAGTATTCAGTGTGTTCCACTTGAAAATCTTGTTGACAGTTGAAGCAGGAGAAAATGTGTGTATACAGTTAATGGGGAATATGATTGAAACATGTCATCAAAGTGCTGTGTGCTACAGTGACAATAAAAATGCAGGGGTTTGAAAGGCAGTTTTCTCATTGAACATAATGTTGATAAGTTCAATCATAAGGATTTTATCTCACTCAGGATTTAGTTAACTTCTTAGAAAGTGATGGAATAATAGCCAGAAATATTAGCGAAAGAAATTATTAGAGATAACATAAAGAAAAGAAGAAGCGGAAGAGCAAAAAGTGAAGGGAAAAATACAAGTTGTTTAAAGCACATTGAAGAAAAACTAAAGTCAGCAACCCTGGAAACTAAGATGATAAAATATTTTGTTCAGCGTCCATCCAAAATATTTTAGCTGGAAGAATTCCATGTGGGATTTTAAACTGATTTGAGTAATGAGAATGATGCAGAACAGACTAAGGAAACAGACCATCACTCTACCTGCCTATTCCCTGTGTTAAAAAGTGCAGGACTGACTTTCTGTGTGCATTGTTCAATATCTCTGCAAGCTCAGGAGCAGTTTTTGGATGATGCTCTGAGCTCTCAGGCTGGTTCATGTCACGTGTTTACATCATGGTGCTTGACACCTGGACTATTGTATCACTGATGAAAGCAGTACCTTAGCAGACAACACTTAGTTGGATGTCACTCCCTCCCGAAGAAGATGCAATCATTCTTAGGGTTCTCAAGGCCTGCAACATGTCCATGATTTACCTTATGATTTGGAGACATTCTCAGCTTGGTGACTTTGTTAAAGGATCATGTTAATTTCTTGTCTGATTCTTAACAATAGCCTAAACCCCAAATTTCTTAGGTATATCAAGGATAGGAAGAACAGACTGTGTCCTGCTAACATGCTGCTGCTGTCGCAGTAAAGGGCTGCAAACTCTCTCTTCAGTGAGGAGCAGACAGATACAGCAGTGGCTGGCAGGCATCTCAGTTTTGTGTGGGAGAAGATTTTAGTAATCCAAATGTCTTATTGCTTACAATTTTTTGAACGGTGTATAGGAGCTTACCAGGAAAACATGCACTTATTACTATGAAAAAAATTCAGCATCTGTTTTTCCTCACTCACAACCTACTTCAACAACTTTTGGCTTAACTGACTCACTTTAGGCAGATGGAAAATATTAAATATACTTGGCTTGTAAGGGATACGTTGAAGAATGCTTTTTTAATATAAAAAGTTGTTCCTTTCCATTGCATAAAATGTTTCACTTCGTACTGAATATGTGCAGATGCCAATCAGATAAAAGAAAGAAAATGCCTTTTGAGTACCATGGTAAATTGGCTTTGCAATATTTTGTCCTTAATGATGTGCAGATGACCAGTTTCTCCTCTGGAGCAAGTAGCCTCCTCAGAACTCAGAGCTCACTGCTGATATGGTTCCAGACTGGGTTAACAATAAGTAAGGTCTTTTTCAGTGTAATTCATTGATGGAGCACTTTCATATGTGTGTTAGCCATCAGTGAGAAAGAGGTTTCTATGAAGGAGTATTATTTTAAGTCTCCAAGTCAAACCCTGTAGCTGTGCCAGTAGTTTTCTTTAGACCATATAGCTGCTTTATATAGTGAAACCAAAACTTTCAGACACATAAGGCTTCAGATCATATCTAAGAACAGATCCACATGAATATAGACTGAAAAGCTATGCTCTGCTCTACTGTGCCAGAGGTTCAGTATTTACCAGGGTTCTTTTTTTACATTTTTCAATTCAGTTACTGCTCCAAAAAGTGAATCCAGTAACCAGAAAGATGAGCAGAAGATATATTTTAAGGAGATTGTGTTTTAATTAGGTATTTTGGACTTTCAGGAAAATTTGATAGATTTTTTTCTTTTTTTTTTGCTTCTGCTAAGAGCTTAAGCTGAGAAATTTGAGTTTTATTCACACTGAATAATCCAGCTTGCAAATAGAAAACTTTAAACAGTCTCATTCCGTCCACTGAGGTCAATATTGTAGAGGGATTTAAAACAAACAAACAAAAAAAAAATTTTTAAAAAGTCAAAATTTTTTTTAAAAAAATTCATGAATTCTACTTTAAATTTTTTTATATCCAGAATTTTTTTGCCAAGTCAGCAACTGTTTGAAACTTTTGGCAGTATGGGAAGAAGGTGGTCCTAAGTGAAGGAAATGCAAGTGATTTTTGTTACTTGCTAATATTTCTTAATGTATATAATTGTCTAAGAGCTCTTGTAGGATTTACTACTATTTTCATGTTTATTTATTATTGTCCTGGGGCTGTATCATAAGATATCTCATATGCTTCTGCCTTATTTTGACATAAATTTAAAAGTCCAGGTTGTCATTTCTTTTACAGAAAGGCAATATATTTCACTGCAGTTGCACTCTTATTACATGAAAGATTATATATATATGTCAACGCTCTTCCTAAACAAATATTCCTTTAATGAAAGTAGGAAAAATTATCATGCCTTTATGATTCTATTTCCATATTCTACATCTCCTTTCTGACTTGCAGCTGGAAGCCCAGGACATAAAAATATAATTACTTTCTTCAGTCATTACGGTACATTCATTCATGCTTCATACATTCAGTACAGTAGTCACAGAAGTAAAAGCTCTACTGGGTGGCATCTTCTCCTGGAATGCAATCTGTGGCTCGTGATCAAGCACAAAGAGGAAGCCAGGTATCGTCACTGTGACGATTCCTGTTAGATTCATGCAGCAGAGTCCCTCGAATTCCTGGCACTCATGCCCGTGGAGCAATAGGAGAAAGTCTATCACAGCTTTAGCCACAGGATAGTAGCAGGAAAACTGTTTGGAGATAGATGTTTTCTCTAAATAATTTCCTTCCGAGTATGTGACAAGGCAGGATGTTGTACCTGTTCAGAAGCTCTAGTAAAGCTCCTGCAGTGGAAGATCTGAGTGGAAACCAGAGGAACCAAAGTGGCAAGAGTGCCTGAATGAGATGTACTAAAAAGTTCAATTCAGAATTAGAAAATATGTGCTATAAGTCAAAGGAAAACTAAAGAAAAGCAGAATGCTAAGCATATTTGCCATTCTTGTGTTTGGGTTAGGGGTGAGGAAGTGTTGAGAGACAGGCTATTTTTGCTGCAAGGGTGAGGAGTTGAAAGGGGGAGAAATAACTGATGTATCTCAGGAAGAATTTCTATGAAGTGCTGAGATTGTCTTTGAAAAGACAAAACTGAGCAGTTGGTGACAGTTCCAGCTTTTCTGCATTTGCACTTTTCCAACCAAAGGAAAGTATAGCTCTTCAGCACTTAAGCTCCTTAAATTTATATTTTAGAATTAGTTTCTTTGATTCCTGGATTTTCACATAATTGAACATAATTCATAAGGGGAACTACTAGAAGAAGGGTCATGACATCCATTATATGAAGCATAGTCCATGAAGATACCTGATTAGACAACTCCTGACCACTGAAGAAGGTATTAAAAAACTGTCCAACTGAATGAGATCATTTACTGTGCCAGCTTCAATCTACCATTTCTATCAGCACTAATTATAGTCAGCTAAGCCTGTTAGCTTCTTTAATATGTTTTAAGCTACAGTACATACAAGCTAAGAGCAAGTACTGCCCTTTAATGGAGTCACCATTTTCAGAGAAACCTTTTCATTCTATGAAGAAAATAATTATTTATTTTTTTTTCATGATGGAATTTTGTTAAGTTCTTTTTCTATTACTGGAATATCTTACCAAAAAACAAATAGCGCTTTGTTTACTTAACAATATTTGCAATATGCCATCAGACAAATAAAACAAAAACAAAAACAAAACCAAACCAAACCAAACCAAAAACAAAACAAAACAAAAAAAAAAAAAACAAAAAAAAAACAAACCAAAACAAAAAAACCAAAAATAGAAACACTTATGTGAAAAGGAAAGAAATAGTTTGATATTCAATTCTCAGTAAGATACAGAAGTCAACATATTAAGATATTATGCTTGCTCCATCACACCAAATGGTCGACAAAGTGCACCTGTAGGCTGTTTTTAAATGTTAGACTGCTATTCAGAGAAGTGCTGTTCTCCACTGTAGTCAGCGACTTGGCAAATCAGAACAAAATTCAATAATTTTTCCTTTTTGGGAAAGAGAATGAAAAATAGGAACCATAAAGTAGAAATGAGGCTGAAAAAATCCTTATCTGAGTTCGTTCATTTTTTAGGGGACTTTGAAAACTTTTCTACTAAAAATCCTCAAAACTATATTATCTATAGTATTGTATGCATCTTTTTACTCATACAGGTGTGTAACAATGATACATTATGACTAAACTGCCAGGTAAGACTTTAGGAATTATGCATTTAGGAAAGTAATGGTGCTGTTCTGATGCAATATCTCAAGAGGCAATTCTTGATACCTTAATTCAATACAATACACTATTGAAAGGTATGTTTCCTTCAACTATTCCTACAAAAATCAATACTTGTTAAAAGGTGCACTTTCTACACAGAAGTATATCTGTTTCTACATGACCTTTATAGGCATTGCATATACTTATGTACAGAATTAAATGTCATAGTTGCAACACTCAGACACATAAGCCAGAACTTTGCTTTCTCAGTGATGCAGGCTAGAACTTAGAAAAAAGGAAGTGGGGAGGGGCTTCCATTTGTGGTAAGAATGGGTGTGTGTGTGTGTGTGTGTGTGTGTGTGTGTGTGTGTGTGTGTGTGTGTGTGTGTGTGTGTGATGGATGAACTTTTTGTATCCTAGCATCAGTACTGTGTGTCACACATCTTTGCAGGCCTGTAGAGACAAGCAGTAACCTTCTTAAAGGTGTATAAACACACAAGAGGGCTACAAAGCTTTTATCCCTAAACAACAACAGAAACATTACAGAAAAACAGTTTGATGAAATGTTGGCTGGAAAGTGATGTTATCAACAACAGTGGCAAAACTTGCAGCAAGCACATTTCTGATTCAGAATGTCACATTGCTTTCTGCTTCGTTGTACCTAAAAGCTGTAAAATTAGAAGCTGAGGAAAATTATATTTTAGAATTTAAAGCAGTTATTCACAGTCCTTTCTCAAAGTTTTTGAGGTAGTCTGGGGCTTTTTCAATGCTTTGTGGCAGTCAAAGAACACAGAAATTCCCATAAATTCTGGGAAAAAGGAACCAAGTGCCAGCCCAGAAAATGAGCAGGAGAAGCAGCAAAAGTTTCCAAAGCAAGAAAAGTAGCACTGAGAACTGGAAGGTTTTTTCCAAGGAGGCAATACCATAGTCCTGTTGCTGTAGTCTCAAAGAAGGGAATTACTTCATTTATTAGAGGCTTCAGACTAAATTGTCCTACAGTCCTATAAAGAGCATTGTCTTCCTTCTACTCAGAGTTGTCATGCAGCAGGACTGGCAAACACTTTAAAGGGAGCCAAATGAAGAAAATAGGGGATTCTATAAAAAGCAGAGTGACAGAAGAGTAAGATGTTGGAAAAGAGGAAAGGGGAAGGAAAAAAATTGGCATAGCAAAAATAAGAAAGAGATTAGAGAGTAGAGACAACTGGAGAAATAAAACAAATAAAGTGACAGAAGGGAAGAAGATGGAAGTGTTTGATGGAACAGACTTTCAACCTACAGCTGTCTGTAAATAAGTTCCCAAACTTACTTAATTCCTGCAATAAATATTTTTAATTTCTTGATGTTATGCTTACCAGTTTAAAAGACAAACATATTGCATATAGACAAAGCAAAGAAATTAGTAGTACTAGTAGAACTGAAAATCAGAACCTTATCATTATGCATCTAACTGTAAGAGAGCAAGAGAGAATAATAATGTAGTTAAACTTGTTACACACATTTCTTAGTTTGTTCCTGCTCTCTTGTGTTATGGTCATCTGAGTGGCACCCCTTCATCCCTCCCAGAATAATCCCAGGCTAGCTATGTCGAGCGGAAGGCAGGGGTGCCCTCCACGACCAAGATAAAAGACCAAGGGCTGCTTTTTCCTCCAGGATAATGTTGGATGTTTATTCTGGCTGG
>VWZN01010073.1:229-36401 GCA_013396955.1 Regulus satrapa | reverse complement strand
TATATATATATATACACACAGATGGCAAGTGGCAATTCACCCATCCCAGAAGTGTACGGACAAAGTGGCTCAACAGTGGGCCCAAGAAAGAACGGATAATATAACAGGCAGACTCTCACCTCAAATGTGACAACAGCAACAGTCAAATTAGCCAGGTGAACCCCATGGGAGTCCATGGTCTCATACAGTGGTACTGCAGGATTCAGACTGCACAGGAAAGGAAAAGTGTGAGAGAGAAAAAAGTTCCATTTTGGAAAAAGAAGAAAATAAAATCCCTCTTACAACACGGAGTCATACAAGTGTGTAGGACATCTGATTTTAAACAGTCTACTTCAATGCTGTTAATTCTTATTTTTCACCTGTAACAGTTAATAGGAAATGTTATTTCCTATACTTTCAATCCCCTTTTGTTTTCCTAGATTGTTTTCCATCTTCTCAGGCAATAAATTGCCATTACAGTTGTGTTTTCCCTTCTCAGTGGTATCTCAGGATATCACAGGTTTCTAAGTACCCTTTGAGTGCACTTTGAAGAGGGCAGCTGAAATTTTCAAGGGTGTTTCTTGCTCCAAGACCTGGTTGTCAGGTTCCCAGTTCCCAGTGTTTCTGTCAGTACTTTCAGCAGACATTTTCTTCTTAATTCTTTCAGTAATTCTCTCCTTTTTGTCAGACCACTCTTACATGTGCTCATAACAATGTTCTACATGGTCAGCGATTCCATCGAGGTATACACTGCCCTGTCATGGAGCACCTCCTTCACTTCCTGCCTTGATGTTCATTTTTCCCAGCTTTTTTTCAAGACAATACCTCCACATCAGCTGTGGTGTGTGGATTGGGACTGTCTGGAACAGGCTGTGATGGACCCAGCGCAGCCCTGGTTTCTCCTCACTGTGCCCTGCAGCCCCCAGCTCAATGACACCTACATGCATACATATACAAGTGTGTGTGTGTGTGTGTGTGTGTGCGCATACATGTACATATATACCTAGGGCCTTGGTTCATCAGCTTCTGATTTCTGAAACTGCCAGAGAAACAGTATTCCCACAGAACATAAGGATCTAAACCAGTGTGTTTACAAGAAGAAAACCCAGTGCAAAAATAACCACCAATGTGTTAGTTTAAGAGAAAAACTATTCATGTGCTGCAACATGTTCTTCCCTTGACTGGGTCTCAAAAGAAAAAATATATTTCTCACAGACACACACATACACAAAAAGTAAAAAACTCCAGCTTATTACAAATATCATAAAAAATATAGAAGCCCACACCCCTATACCAGTGAGGACACCTTTTGTCTACTTGCTGGCTAGTTCTGGCAAACTATTCTGCTCAATAACTTTCTCTTATTGTATAAATGTAAAAATTCCAAATCTTGGAACATTTTTTGGTTTATACTATGCATGTTACTGTTTTATGTCTTAGCCTCTTAGTCTAGCACCTAGTACTCCTATCACATTTTTAAGCAGGTTTTTTTTTTTTTTATTTTTATGTTGAAATCCAGAAGAAAAGTCCAGACAAGAAAATAGTTTGCCATTTTATTACTACATCTACAAGGTGTCATTAGACAGTTAAATTATAAATGACACTGAAGATACAACATGACTTATTAATATATTATCACTTAAAACTATATGTTCGTTAGAACAAGACTTGACATTACCTTGCTGACTTTATAGTTTATCAAATCCCATTTTTAACACTATATTTTACTGATAATTACATGCTCCCAAACTAAGATCCACTGACCTTATAACCCCATTTTAGAGTAAATATTTCATCATTATTTTTTGTAAAAACTTTTTTTAAAATTACATAATTAGACAAGGTTTCATATAGTGCTAACCACTTAATGACACATATAGTTCAGTGAAATTAAGTATAAACAGAGATGTTCTTTTCAACTGATGTAAGCCCTTGCTGAAGAAATCCAAGAGGGGTTAAACAGTTCAGTGTTTTCCAGTCTTCTATTTCTAAATTCCCATTCCCAATTTTTGTGACAAGCTAAATGTAGCTGCTGAAAGAGTTCTGCTTAAAGGTAAAATGTCCTTTCTTAATTTAATATATTTGTTGGCAAAAGAAAAACAATCTTCTGACAATGATTTACCATGGAAAAATGCATGAGAAGTCAGTTAATGAGCCGAACCATTTTTTCTCAAGAATACATTCTTTCAAGGTTGGGGTTTTTAGAGTATTTTTTGCTATTTTTTTTTTTAACAAAATAAGATTTGTATTAATTAAATCCATATAGTATTGTAAACCTTAATGGATGCATATATCTTCCTGAAGATTTCTGCATAGAAGAGTCATGTCTGATTTAATAAAAGAATATTACTGTCAGTTGACTCTAATTAACACTCTAGACACTTCATAGGTATTTAGAAATAATCTTTCATTCCCTGTCATAATATGGTCTAACTATAATGTGCAGGTCAATAGAGAATCTCTTGCTGTCCTTAAAGAATAAGATAAGCTAAAAGAAAATGAAGTATTAGAAGTCAAAGAAAGGCAAAAATCCTGTGTTTTGGTCTGCTATTAACTGTCTCAGACTGTCTTAAAATATGACCTTTTGCATGTAGCTGTGATGAAGCTCTGTCTAAGCAACTAATTCCATACATGCTCTGAATATCCAGATGTCTAGACCACTCCTGAAAGTGATTTAAATTTGTCTGTTTTATTTTGCTTCAAGATGTCTAGTTTCTTGAGACTATTATAGTGTCTTTACCATGATAACTATTACTTGAACACAAAAAGGCCACACCTGACATGGTGCACCTACCTCTCACTCGATTCTTTGGCATCTTGGATACAGGCAGAGAAAGAGAAAAAAGTGTCTCACATCACTTTCACACATTCAGATGCCACATATGTGTAAGTGCCCCACTGTGAGGTGATGGTTTCCATTAAACTAAGACCTGTTTCCACCAAACTGAGGAAACTAGGGAGTATCAAGAACAAGGCGAGTTTTGTTGGCAGGATAATATTTCTTCAAAGAAAAAGTTCAGCTGGCCAAGTGTTCATATGAAAAGCATCAACATCTTTTAAACAACCAAAAGTGTAGATTTATAATGAGTTCACATCAACAGAACATCTAAATTGCTTGAAATTCTCCCATTCTCCCATTCTCACATAGTTGTTATGATAATCTATTAAGAAAATGAACACAGCTAATATTACTCTTTATAAAAAATCTAATCTCGTCACACGCAAAAAATAAAGGAATAAGAAAACATTTGTGACATATTTTCCTACTGATTATACATGACAGTGAAATAGATGACAAATAAACATTTTGACTAAAGATCAAAACAGACTGTCTGGAAAAACACTTTGGAAACCAGAATATTACTTTTGAAATTGTAAAGATTTATATATATTGAAATCACTGCCAATTTCAACCATTCAAAATTATGAGTCAAACCTCAGATAATCATAGGATCAGCTTAAAAATAGAAACACAAAATAAACAGTCTCTGTTTCTTTTTACTAACCCTTTCTGTCTGAGATCATACAAATCACTCAGTACTCCCTGCCCGTGGTGGCATGGAGAGAGGAATCTGAAAAAGGTAAAACCCATGGATTGAGAGAAGAAAATCATAACAATAGCAATAATGATAATAGTCACATGTTACATTATGTCATAGAAGTTCCATTATGTCTGGATGAGTTTTAAATCAGATAGTGCCTGTGAATAATAATGAATTTTTTCAAAATCACATAAATCCAAGAAATGTTGGCTTCCATATCTCAGCATTAATACTCATACTACCTCTTCAATGTTAAGAAAATTAAATGCTTAATTTCAGTCATTTTTGGAGATGATTTTCCTTGCACTTAAAAGCTTAAAAAAAATATTATATACAATAATATTGGTGTACATATTATCTTAAAATCTAAGATATTTGTATCATATAAGATATTTTAGACTGAAACCTTAAATGTCAAAGTCTGGCTACTTTTTCTTCATAGAATGATAGAAATTGTTGTTGGAAGAGGCTGGGAATTTTTCAAATCTCTCCAAAGTCAGAATTGATTTCAACTGTGTTATGGTTGTCAGATAGCTTTATAACCAGCTTTTAATATTTCCAGTGCTGGAAACTCATCATCTCCAGTACACAGTTATTCTTGCATTTCTGAAGGCCTCCCTTAATACAAAATAAGGAATTTTATCTCATGGGGAACAATTTGCTCCTTGTCTTTTTGCTGATTTGGAAATTATGAAGCCTCAACCTAAACACATTGTTCAAGATGACACTGTAATGTGGAAATTCAGAATTTCATGTTGCAGGGCGAAATGAGGGGAGCAACCACTATTCTTAGCGCCATGTGGTTGGACAGCTGTGGTTTAATTCCTAAAATGACTGTTATATTTACTCTTACTTCCTCACATCTGAAACAGTTTAGCCTGAAGCAGAGCAAGCACAGGATTATCAACAAAAAATCAGGCTGTATTTTATGAGTTTTTTGAGTTTATGAAGTTTTATCTCATTTCTTTTAAGAAAAATTGTGATGAATAAGGAGTTTCTAAATAGGACTGGGTCATTCTATTCTGCAGTGAACTAGAAAACAGTGTGTTAGTATCCATCAAGGGGAGGAAGGAAAGGAAGACCAAGTTAGTAATTTCTAATGAGCCAGTGATGGGGTCAGTCCCCTACATTCTTCCAAAGTGACTGTGATATAGCTCATGACTATTGTCATGAGGCCATTCAGAGACTAACAACAGATGAGAATACCGAAATTATGTAATGAAATTACCAAAATTATTTGAAGTAGCAAAAAGTTTTCTGTTTTCATTGTCACTATTCTAACACTTATTTGTTGAATTCATTTTTGTATCAACTAATTTAAGGCAAGGAAAGTACCTCTTTGGTTATTATATTTTTCAGAGAAATTGCACTGATTGGTACATTATTTCAAGCTATTCCTTTAAACTCACTTAGAGATTTTTCCTGTTAATAATTAGCCTTGCTAAAGCCCTTACAGTAAGTATGTAATCAAGAATTAGATGCAATTATTTCATGTTCTGTACTATTTTTTTCCATCTACAGAGTATTTAATCTTGAGAAGTAAGACAATATATTGAAGTAGATGGATATATTATATTGATTAATCTTTTAAACCCCAAGTTTCTCTCCACATTATGCTATAGTGTAGTATTTCAATATAGCACAATAAATAAGTCTTTTAAGGAAGAAAGTATTGATATCCTTCTTTTATTGATAAAAAAACAAGGCTTTATCATAGGAATTGTAAAAAAATCTTCTGAAATAGATTAGCAAGAGAAAATACACCAGTTCTTTTGACAAAATATTTCAGAAAAACACCTTCTCCCATGTAGATGGAAAGAAGAGTTTTCTCACTTCACCACTCATCAATAGAATACTAATGGTAATAACTAGGTCCACTACATAAATGAAGGCCTGTTTTGAAAAGGAAAATTATACTTGGACTCTTGTATTTTCCCAGCCTGAAAAAAACCCACTGTCCTTTTCACTTTTCCAGGGCAATTTGTTAATTTCTCCTGTTCTGGAGAAGTGAAGGCTTTGAGGAAACCTAATTGTTTCCTTTCTTGTGACCTTCTAGTACTTTAAGGGGGACTCTGCATTAGCTGTATATAATACTTTTTTAATGGGCAATGGAGGAAAAAATAAGGTTTTTTGCATTGTGAATCAATATATCAGCACATCAATTTGCTTTAGATTTAAGTTTTTTAACAGAGTAGATATCACTCTAAAGTTACTTTTCTTCTGCTGATGATAACAGAAGTCAAATAGCTTACTCAGATGAAAATGTGTGATGTAGGTGGGTGAAGTTTTCTATATTGCTATCTGAAGCTCAGTCAAGAATAATTTGCTGAGGCAGAGCAAGTGATCAGCAAATGACCCATTTGCTGAAACAAAACCAGAGTTATTGCACTGTTATAGTGCCAGCTGAGCTAAGGCTCATAATCTACAGCACAGTAACTTCAGTTTAAAGATTGTCACATCATATACCTAATTATGCAGATATGCATATCTCATGTATGCTCATCCTCAGTGAATTGGGGGTGCTGGAGCTAGCAGTGGTAGTACTGGGCCCAAGTGAAGGGGCCATCTCATAATGTCAAAGAGTGGGCAGAAGCTGTGGAGGGCAGTCTGAAATCTTGTTTGATCTTGCATCCTGACACATTGACACCAGCATCTCTTTACCACTCCACACCACAGACTTTTTGCTTTCCCTTTTGCTTGCAGTGGTTCAGTAGAGTGGAGAAGCACTATACACTGAAGCAAATGCTCTAAGGACACTTCTGGCCACTAAGGAGGATAGATCAGGGGTTGGTCAAATCATTTTAATGTTTGCTAAATGTGATTTGACCTAACAATGAGGTTCTAGCACACTTTTTAGACTTTAAAGTCTTACTTCACTTCTAGGTTGATAATTTTAAAAAATCCAGTGGCATCACTTAAAGCCTGCATGCTACACATCTTCGGTGTTTTTTGTCCTTTCCTTTCCTTTTCTGTTGCTACTGGCTTGTACAAAAACATGCACCTGTGAGAGTTCAGTTCCACTTGCTGCTTTTACTGAAATTGGTTTCCTATCTGTTACAGGGAGCTCCTGGAGTCTTTCATTTTCTCATGCCAGGAGACTATGCATGAAGTAATTCACACAGCTATTTCCAGACCCAGCTGATCCTTTCACCCTGCACACAATGTGACTTCTCACCTAAAGGAACTAGTCACAACAAAGCACATCCCCAGACTATTGGAATGTGAACTATCAGCCCTGCAGAGTTATTTTAGCTATTAGATATGCAGTCTGTTTTTACAAATACAATGATGGAGGTGGCAGGGGTTTTCATGGTGTTTTCACCATGCGTATATAAACTATTTTTGAGTGGCTTATGGGAAATATGTTATATAACAAGAAAAATTATCAAACTGAGACATTCAGTCAGTCTGAAAATTCCAATATTCCCTCTCTGCAAGTGGCCACTTTTGCATGCTTTAAGGGAAAAGTTAAGAAAAATTGACAAAAAAGAACAACCTTTCCTCAGAAAAAATACATTCTTAAAATCTCACTCTTGTAAGACTGCTTATGCTGAGAATCACTGAAACTCTGTCTTGGTCAGAATGATAATAGAAAGAAAAGTATAGCCTATGGTTAATTTTGTGGATGGTCCCATGGCTCACATAAATGTCTGATTCATTTAATGTAAGTTACAGTCTCAACCTCTAATAGGCTGTGCCATTCCTCCTGAAGGAAGGAATTCCAGAGGTTAATTATATGTTATAAATTATATCCCTTTTCTGTTCAGCTGAATGTCGCTTTTCCCCTCCCCCATAACGTTTTCTCCCCTTCACTCTTTTGTACTCTATCACACATCTCTCACTTAATTTTTCTTATTCCTACCATATTTTCTGATCTTAATTTTTGTTTCTATTGAAAGGTATAATAAGAAGAATGACTCTAGGGCTTCACTTTCACTAATTCTGGAGGTATGGATGTAAAATACATATTTGGTCGATGCAATCTTATAAATTTAGTATAGTGAAAATTGAATCACATCCAGGCAGTGAAAACTTTGACAGTTATTAAAATAGCCATGAAAGTAGCCCTGAAATAAAATTTTATGGATCAATAAATTCATAAATGATAAGATTTCTTTTCCAAACAATACACAGTGAAGTGATCACAGATACATCTGGCAGAATCCCTAACGAGTATTTTGTACCCATCTACTAAATACCAAACAAATTTTCATTGTCCAGTGATGCTGTTTAGATTTTAGATATGGTCATTGTGGGTCATGTGGAATGTATCTTATTACAATGTTATCTGAATAAAGGCAAAATTTATGCTATCTGACCAGAGCTATCACTTTTTGCAAGATCCAAATATAACATTTGCGTATATTAATCTTGCAAAAGCATAGAGCAAAATCCTTGTTCAATTTTTTGATGACAATGTAGAAACGATTTCTTTTTTTTTTTTTTTCAACTTGACAGGGGAAGATATTATTATGCTATTTTCTTTATTTTAATTTGGAAGTGCTTAAGGCCTTGGGGTTTGTCTTTTTAAAACTCATTTAGCAGTAATGACCTGGATACTAAATGAATGTTAACACATCAACCACTTCCCCTTCTCCTCCCTTTCTCTCAGTCCAAAAAAGATTAAAGGAATTAAAGCATGTTTTATTGTATGCTTTCCTCTTAAAAACAAAAACAAACCAAACTTGAGCTAGATAATATGATACTGGGAAAAAAAGCAGGTAGGGAATTGAACATAAAGGGCAGAAGCAGAAAGTAAACAAAAGAAAATATAAATGCAAAAGAAACAAACATTTCTTTCATGACAAACATGCAAAATAATCATTACTTGAGAGGGCTGTGTGTTGAAGCAGGACTCAGAATAGTTGCAAAACCTGAAAGACATGAACATTTTTCTCTTGCCATAACTTCCTCAAGTTCAGATAACACGAAAATAGGTTTTATGCAATTACATGCCTGAGAATTGGCATAATTTGGCATAATTGTATATGTTGTCATCACAGAGAGTATCTAATGCATTCTCTTAGTTCTACATTGCTAATGCACTTATAATGTTCACTGGAAAAAAATAGAGTCCACATTATCCTTGATTTTAACCAATATTCTGAATATTGATTGTTAGTAGCTATTTCGTTAAATGGCAAGAGGTATTCTGAGATACTTTTATATGCAGCTTCTCATTTTATTAACTGTCTGCTCTTCAGTGTATGTTCTTCAGCTGAGCAGTACCTGAAGACAGAGTACAAAACTGAAAACAGCAGATATTATTCTTTCCATAACTTCACTGGCTGATAAACCAGGAGCAATTTGAAAGCATAAAACACATTACAGTGATTATTATAGCTTATTGCTGGTCTGTTTTTATCATTTTGGCCTTTACATTGTAGATTTAGACTAATATTTGTTCCACAGTCATGTCCCACAGAGAAGAATGGAAAAACAGAATTTTACCAAGAAATAGAGCACATTCACACATACTGCATAGGAAAAAATGAAATAACACTGTTATGGTTTTATGAGGTGCAAGTTGTGCCAAGTTCAGCTAGACAATGCATACAGATCTAAAGCTTTTAAAAGCTCCATCTTGCAGAAATGTATTTTATGTGAGTTTAGAGATATTCAGTAGAACTGACCCTCCAAGGAACACAATTTCCTTTATGAAAGAGAAATTTTACTCTTGGAAATTTATGCATATGTATGGTTTAAGAGAACTGAAACCTTTAGATAAGCACATAAAATCACAGCTGGAAAAGTCTAGAAGCAAAAACACAAATAGAGAAAAAACTAACATTCTTTGTGTTCCTAAATGTTAACTTTTCTGCCCTTATTGCTGTAACAGAAATCATTAAAACTTCAGATTTGTTGAATAGATATTGTTTTCTATAATTTAAAATTACTGAATAAATTAGATTGGAATGTATCCCTGGAGCCCACCTGATCCAAGGCCCCTCTGACATTAAGACTAAGAATAATGTCTGATCAGATTGCTGTGGATCTTGCCCAACCTTGTATTTCCTCTGTGTACTTCTGAGAGGAACATGTAATCCTCTTCTTTATAACAATATATTAAGTAGTTGAATGTAGTGGCAAGACTGCACTTCCTCAGACCAAAGAGAAGAAGGAAAAACTCACCTTTTTTCTAAAACTCTTCTCAGAAGGGTTTCCAGGCACTGGAACAGGCTGTTGAGAGATGTAGTTGGGTCTTCTTTCCTCTAGGTATTTAACAGAAGTGTAGATGTAGCACTGAGGGACATGGTTTAGTGGTGGATTTAGTGCTGGGTTAATGGTTTGTCCTTGATTTTAAAGGTCTTTTCCAACCTAAACATTTCTATGATTCCATTCTCCAGCCATTTTTGTACTTCTACCAGTAATTCTCCAGTTTGTGAATGCCTTTCTTGTACTAGGGAGCCTCAATTTCAATGCAGCATTCAAAACCTGGTTTCAGATGCCAAATAGATTGGGATAATTCCTCTGGGGATAGCCCCTTCTCTCACCTTGTCGTCTGTGCTCTCGCTGAAGCTGCTCAGCGAGCCTTTATCACTAACAGCCATGAGGGTGCACTGCTAACAGCATCACCTCCTGGCCACCTGGACTTCCAGAGCCTTTCCCTCAAAACTGCTTTCAAGCCAGTTAGGCCCTTTCTCTTGTGAAGGCTTGTTCCACTCCATTAATTGTTACATTTCATGAGGTCTCTGTTAGTCCATTTTTCCCAGAAATCTCTTTGGATGCTCACTTTTTCTCCAGCACATCTCCCCATTTTATGCCATCCATAAACTTAGTGAAAGTACTTTTCATCTAGTCATTCTACCTGTAAGTGAAACACAATAAGTAAAATCACCTATTTTCCCTTGAAGAACACCTCTAGTAATATAAGACAGCCTCTTCAGAAGTCTTGTCTTGCTCTATTGCCCCAATAGGGTCCCATTGTCCTATGGCTGCCTTACTAACTATGTATTCTAAAATAGCTTCATATTGCTTCACAATTCTCTCTTTTTCCATGCTGTTCTTCTACTACACTTGTTTTCCAGGGCTGCTATTAATTTTCACAGAATCACAGACTATTTGATGTTTGCTGTGACATCTTTACATTTCCAAGTCTAACCTCTCCTGGTGAAGCACAGTCAACTAGGGTAGGCTTCCTAGGAGACTGTCTAGCCCTTTCCCCTTTTTCTCAGGATTTCAAACTTTAACATCATAAACACAAGGGAGGCTTCCATTAGTTTCCAAAACCCTGATTATTTTCCCTGTTTTATAAACAGCAGGTCCTGCAGAGCATGTACCTAACTGGCTTGACAAATTCCTGTGTCCTTGCTTGTGCCCTGCATGTCAAGCAGACACAGATAAAATTTCTTATGGCCTTTAATTGTGAGGCTTCTTCCTCTGCCATCTTTAAAGAAGTCTTCATCTCTTTCTTCCTCTTGTTAAGGTCCTCTGTAGGGAATGTTCTGGAGAAGTGTTCTAGGGAAGGGTTTGTCTCTTGTTGGTTTCCAGTGTATAACCTGTGGCTATCTTGTTACTTCTCCCGTGGCAAAACTCTACACAGTCAATGCTTCTCCAAAATCTCCATCCTGTCTTCCTGCCCTGCCTTTCCCAAAAAGTCCATATCTACCAAAGTACTCCTATGTCTCTGTGATCTCAGTAAGATTATACATTTCTGAGTGCACAAGAATTTCAAATTTTCTTTGTTTTCAGTGATGCACATGTTCATAAGCAGATGCTTAGGAGAGGCACAAAGATACACAGCTTTATTTGGGAAATTGTGGTAGCTTCCCACATCATGCTGTCCCTGAGAACCTCCTATATTCCAGATAATTCTTTCACTTTTAGATGTACTTTATGTACTCTTCCCTTCGAATCTCCATTTAAAGCCTCAAGCATCTGGTGAATCTATATCTTGTCATTTAAATATAACCTTAAGCCATCTGTATTTTAATGTCATATGGATTTGGGATTTTTTTGCACCTGCAAGGTCTCAGCAAAGATCTTTTCTGTGTCCTTCTTCTCTTTGCTGATGTTATACTAAATTTCTTCTGTTACACCACATACTCAATTTCTCCCACAGCTCTTTTATTTGACAGCCCTGTGTTTCTTAGGAAGTACAACCCACAATTGTTATCCCTGAGGAAGGAAAAACTACAGATACATCTGTCATCCTGTTACAAGACATTTCTTCAGGAGCTGTGTCCTGGTCAAAGCCAGGTCATCCTGATTTGGGGGTGGGGAAGGGGCACCACTGCACATTTTCTTGAAAACTACATTTTCTGATGCATCTTTGCTGTTGTAGGATCAGCTCCACTAGTCCCATGTGGTCACTTTCACACATCTCTGGGTGCCCTGGATTTCTATTCTATCAGCACCAGCTGCTGAGTGCTGATTAATACTATAAACTTCACTTGATATACTCCTCTTCTACAAATTGTAGGACCCAGATTGTCCTAGGAACAGAGTCAGGCTTCCCCTGGTGGTTCCAAGCAATAGGACAAGAGGCAACAGGCAGAAGCTGATACACAGGAAGCTCCACCTGGAAATGAGGAAGTATTTCTTTACTGCATGGGTGAGCAAGTACTGGCACTGACAGCGCAGAGAGGCTACAGAGTCTCTTTCCCTGGGAATATTCAAGAAGCATCTGGATGCAATCCTGTGCCATGTGCTCTAGGGTGACCCTGCTCAAGCAGGGAGGTCAGACTGCATGACTCATTGTGGTCCCTTCCAACCTTTCCCATTCTGTGACTGTGAAGCCTGGTTTAGATTATTTTTGGTAATTAATTAAGCTGTGTAATTTTTGCAAATACAAATCTTCTGGTTTTCAACCAGAAATGGCAAAGAAAGAAGGACCTCCCTGCAACACAGTGATAAATGATCTCTCAGTGATAAAGGAAAATGTTTTGCACCCACCTCAAATAATTGTTTAGGTTTGCTTATTTTTTCTTTTCTTTTTACGATACTTAGGATAATATATATATAAATAGAAAGATCAGCAAACGTAAAGCGCTAAAATTTGTTTATTGGGAAATGTTGACTACAAAATTTAATTCCCATTTATTTATCATGTTCTAACCTGTTTTGAGATTTTAAAGGACAGTAAGGGCTCCCGCACTCTTAGTTCTCTAGCAGTTTCAATGAAATATTTTTAAAGGGCAGCTATAGGAATAACAATTTTTAGCAACAAAGAACATTATTTTATCTTGTGAGAAATTGGTACTTACTGTACAAGATCTGTTACTACAAAATTAATGCAAGAAATATTTATTTTGTCTTGACTAGTGAGTAATTTGGATTGGATAACTTGATATTATGATTTTCTATAAATATAAATTAGGGTAAGCATTATTAAATAGTAGTCTTAAAATAAACAAAAGGAAGTGCAAGGTATGATAAAACTATGGAAGCCTTTTTCACAGGATATTGTCAATGCCAAAACATAGATTTAGAAAGGATTAGGAATATTCATGGAAAAAAATTCTGTCAAATACAGTTAAACACAAAGATAAGGACTTGAGCTCAGAAAATACTAAAACTGCATATTAACTGCTGATTTCTGAAAGGGTTTATTTGGGGAAGTATCAATAGGGGATTATACTGACTGTATTCACTATCTTTTTTTCCCTAACCTTGAATACTGAACTAGGTAAATGTTTTGACATGTTCTAATATGGCCATTTTCTTATAAGTTTTGCGTCAACACAAACGCTCCTTGGTCAGTACAGATTGAAAAGCTGTATTTGCTTTTAACATTTCAATAAAATTCCTTTATTCCTATCTGAAGTGCATAACTTTTCTAATGCAGAAAAGACCTCCTACTGGTACATTTTAAAACCACTTTTGAAAGTACTGATTTGAACTAAGCCAAATCTGATTCCATGTGTGCCTCATCTTAGGTGACTAGTAACAAAGCACCATTGTGACAAATAAGCCTCTGAACTTATGCTTAAAATGTACATGAATATTATTAATGTACAAACATCCTCAGATAGGATCGTTATATTTAAACTAATCTCACTTCATTGCTGACACACACGGTTTCCATTGCCCAATCCTATGATTCAGTACCTGGGATTCCATTTATGCAGATACATTCCATGTAATAGCCTAAATATTTTTTAATCCTCTAAAAACCCAGGAAACACAATATTGGAATTATTGCATTAACATTCATCCTTGAATTGAAATAGATTTTTTTTTTCCCCAGAAGTATATTATGTCTACTCCAAAAGCCTACCATTACAAAGGGAGTTGAATAATTTCTAGGGCTGGATGAACAGTTGTATTGATACTCCTAGAAAGTGAATTTTAAGCTTGCACACTTCAATGCTCACCCCAGAGAAATTATAATTTATGTGAAATGACATAACATATGGGATAGTAAGAATCTCAAACCTCCCAAATTTTTTGACACAGAGGCAATTAACAGGCCAGGTAGGAGCCTGCATACTTCACAACTACAACCAGATATGTGCACACACAATTACTTCACAGTACCTTACATTTAAACTCTGTACTAAGCAAAAAGTTCTATAGAAACCTATTTTTTTCCATCAATATTACCTTTGGAAAAGCCTATGTTGCCTTGAAAGGTAAACCTGTAACAGTTACAAAATTTTCTGATATTCTTTTCAGATACCTCTCATCAATTTCCTTAGCTCTGTAAAAGATTAAGAGCTAAAATGACTACTGTAAGGTCTCCCCTTAGCAATAGTATCAAGTGGCATGATAACGCAAAATGTGCAACTGTCTCTATTTCACATTATTGTACATTCTGTACCATGAATCGCAAAGCCATGGCCCTGTTGAAGACAGTGGAAATTTTGCCATATCTAGTGATTCTGTTCTTCATAAAACTTGAATGTTTTAAACATATAATTTCTTCTATGACCTTAGCAATCATTTTTAACAGTGATATCAAACTGAATTAATTTATTTTAATTATCGTGTTCAAAATTAATAATTAAATAAAAAACACAATAAAAAATTACTTTTTAATCAATTTCCAATTAGTGAGAGAAAATAATGTTCTTACAGAAGTAAGTAGATACAATTACTTTGTAAGTTACTCAGCTACCTTAATTTATTTATAACTTCTAAGATGACTTTGAACTTATTTCTAGAAAATTTTCAGTAATTAAACTCAGTAATTATGATCAGTTACAGAAAAAAAAATCCAGAAAATTTAATTTTCTAATGTGTATTCTCTACGCTGAAGTCAAATTACCACTAAGCTCGATTTATAAATTTTTTTCACCTCTTAACAACAGCATTAAATTAAATTCTGTTTCCTGTACAGAAAGATTGAGTAGGAAGGACAGGGGGGACACTTGGATAGTGAGTAATCCAATTTGTTGATAAACCCCACAAATTTTAATAGGAGGATCAGAGAGGAGACACCAAAATAACTTCTAATTTGCTACAATATTATAGTAATACTTTCTATTTTCACTCACAGTATTTCCTATATTCTGAATTTACATTTTACAATCATTTTCTTCTTTGTCATATGATTCAATGAGGCTAAATTACCAAAGATAGAAAAATATATTTCTAAAACAGTTAGGAGAACTTAGTAATGAACTTTTTATTTCTTAGAAACAGTATGTAATGTATTTTCTGAATTGAAATGAGTATCTCTAATGGGCAGTTTAAGTATGAAAAAAAAGGCAATGTAATTTTCTGATTTTCAATATTTATGTAATAATTAATGATTATATGTATTATATTATTAACAATATATAATTATAAATAATAACTACATATAAGCTGNATTATATTATATTATATTATATTTATTATTATTACATTATGTTACGTTACATTACCTTATATTATTTTACATTACATTATACTACATTATACTACATTATACTATATTATATTATACCATATTAAAGACATTCCATATAATTCAGTGCATTAAATCAGCAAATATATATCCATCTTGAAGTGACTTCCCTGTGTTAATTTACATATCTGTAGTAGAGAACCAGAACAGTCATTTACTCTATGCTTCCAGCTTTTATCTGGCGTTTTATGCCTAGTAGAAGTTTCACTAAAGACAACAGTTTCATCTCTGAAAAAGACCATTCCTAATTATCTTTATTACCGTATCTTTCTAATCAATTATATAGATTCAAGCCTGCAAAGGTAGTTTCTGTTTTGTTTTTCCCTTATTAAATTTCATTCATAGCAAGCTTCCAATAAATACATTAATTTTAACCAAAAATTAGTCCAAACGTAAATACTTTCTGAAAATAAGAGGAATCCTTCTCATATCAAAATAACTGCTGAGTTTTGTTGTATATTCAGATATACCATTCCCCTGTGCACCACTAACAAATTCCTTGGATGAAAAACAGCTGTTATCCTAAGAAAATGGATTTTGGCACCTTCCTGTTTTTTCGTCTCTTGCCTATAATTCACTGGAGAGCTAATCCTTCCTTTTTTGAGTGAGACTATCCGAAAATGTGATTGTAGCAGGTAGTAGCAGGTCTGATATATTTGGTCCTAGTTAAGTACTCTCTTTGGAGACATTTACCTGACATTTTGTGATTCAAGAGTCTCAAAGGCCATGAGAGGTTCCCAGAAGGAAGTAATGAAATAGTAGGAATTCAAGATTTTAAGATTATTAAAAAACCTTTTCACAGAGGATTGAACTGGGAAAAGATGGGAAAGGATGGCACAACTAACAGGAGTGACACAACAGACTGCGGGTACACTGGGTATGCTCAAATCCCTGGAATAAAATGGGTTTCATGCGAACGGGCTGAAAGACCTGGCTATTGAGATTTTTTAAATTTAACTGTCTGTCATCTGCAAAGAATATGGCGAAGATGTGGAAGTGCCTGACTAGTAAAACATTTAGAAACAAAAGTCTAATGTTATGACAATTTTGCCTGTAGAAAAGGTAAAGTAGGCCATAATGGGTCCAAGAAATCACCATCAGGTCAGCCCCAAAAAAAGGTCAAGAAAAATGTACACTTAGACTCCATTCCAAGAACACAAGGCATAAGTGTTTGGAGTATTTGGCACAGATTTACAAAGACCTTGACAAAGATGAAAACTTTCTGCTATGAAACAAATTATTATGTTGATGAGGAAACACTGGTGGCTATGTTCTACCCTGGTTTTAGTAAAGTTTTAACAGCATTCCCACTTGAAAATTAGGAAAACAAAAAGCTGGCTTTGGAAAAATGGACAACGAGATTAATTGAAAATTGGTTGTTTCACCAGGCACAAATAGTGATGATTTTTGGCTTAATTTTGGCTGACAGCCTGCAGCCATCAGAGGCATCCAGAGTCCAATGTTTTGCCCCATATATATTCAACATCTTCATCAGTCACTTGGGTAAGGCCATAGCGTGTACCCACACACAAATTTGTAGATGACTAAAAATGAGGGGAGTTGTTGGCACAGAATTTCTGACCCAAGGGAATTTTAAAAAATTGGAGGAGTGGGGTCAACAAAACGTTCCTGATTTTTGTTAAGACATAGTTCAGAATCAGCAAATGTGATGGAAAATTCCACACTTTTTTGCAGACTATGAACTAACAACCAAATAATGTCACTGCTGAGAAGACCTTTATTTGACCTATATTTATGGTGTTCCCATGACCAGATTTTGGTAACAGGAGGATGTAGGGGTGAGTTCTGTGAGAAGTTGCCAGAAGCTTCCTCCCATGTCTGGCAGAGCCAGTGCCATCTGGCTCTAGAATGGATGAACTGCTGGCCAAGGCCAAACCAATCAGGAATGATAGTATCACCTCTGTGATAGCATATGTAAGAAAGGAAAAAAGAGTTAATGTGAAGACATAATTTTGGACAGAGAATATGTGAAAGGAACAACTCTTCAGACACCAAGGTTAGTGAAGGAAGAGGCAGAAGAGGTGCTCCAGGTACCAGAGCTGAGATTCCTCTTCACCTTCTATGGTGAAGACCATAGAGAAGGAGTTGCACCCCTGCAATCCATAGAAGTCAGGAGTGCAGAAATCCACCCATAGAGGAGACTCATGTCACAGAGAGGGATGTCTGAATGTAGGCTGTGGTCCCACGGGAAGCTTGTGCTGGAGTAGGCTCCTAGCAGAGACCAGTGGTATTTAAGCTGATATAAAATCCAAGGGAAGGTAAGGTCAAGGTGTGCTAACCTTGTGCTTTGGCCAAAGTATCACTTGGCTTTCCTGGGCCCTTCCCCCAGTTAGGATTTCCAGCCATTTGGCTGGGTTAGGGGGCCCAGGGTTGGGATGTGGAGCCCTGTGTCCAGTGTGCCAGTGATGGACATTGCAGGGTCAGGATGCAGAGTGCCTAGGCATGGGGTGTATGGAGCAACATATCACCTCAACTGGGCCAGACTTGACTTGCCCCTGTCCCCACACATGTGCCTGAAATGTTTTAAGCCAGCAATCTCCTCCAGTCTCTCATATGGGGAGAAGGTGTTTTTAAGATTTATTTCACTTCTCATTATGCTGCTCTGATTTTGTTGATAATAAATTCAGTTAATATACCCAAGTTCAGTGTATTTTTCCCATAATGGCATTGTGTGAGTAAGCTCTCTCAATCCTTATCTCAACTCACAAACCTTCTGCTATATTTTCTGTCCCCTGTCCTGTTGTGGACACCTGTATGTGCACCACAGAGCTTAAAGATTATAGTAAGCCCCAGAGGGAGCAGTGCAGTGTCATTACATGGGAGACAAACAGTGCATTGGTCTGTGTTGAGAGGAATACAGCTGAAAGATCAAGGAAAGCTGCTGTCTCTCTCTCTGGCATTGGCTATACCCAGAGCATAGCATACAGTTTGGTCTTCTGCACAGTTCAAGAAGAATATGGAGAAACTACAGAAGTTCAGCAAAGGGCTTCCTTGATGAACAGGGACACAGAGCACATGTACTGTGAAGGGAGAATGAACTGTTGTTCAATACAACAAAGAGAAGAGTGAGGGGAAATCTTGTAAATGTCTACAGCCGTTTGAAGGGAGGCTGCAAAGACAAGAGAACTATACCCTTCATAGTAGCACCAAACAACAAAACAATACAAAATTGCTATAAATTATGTATTTGACATTTTAGACTGGGGAAAAATAAAATTATAGGGCAGTGAAATTGCCAGCATGATACAGCATTGGAACTTGTTGCCTCAGGAGGTCAGGGTTCTTCTGTTCTTGAAGATTTTCATTGCTCTGCTGCACACAGTCATTGCCAATCTGGTCTGGTATTGGCAACAGTCCCACTTCAGATAGAAAATTGTACTAGATGACCTCCAGAGTCTCTAATTCTTGTTCTTTTATTTCAAATCTTAGCAATTTTATAGGATAGCAAAGACCTGAGATCAAGATCACAAGAGATAATGACCACAAGAGAAACTTTCATTTAAAAAAATTAAAAGAAAAAGGAAAAAAAGAAATTAACCCAACCAAGCAACTGAAACAGCAACAACTACAACTAAAAAAGCCCACACACATCAACAAAAAACCAAACAAACAAGCAAACAAAAAATCTGTGGAGAGCCTTTATGCAAAACAAAAAACAATGGAACCAAAACACAGAAAATATTTATAAAGAACCACACTTGAGAAGTGTTCTGACATTTCAGATATTCTACTTGTATTTAGGAGCCTAACTTTAGGAGCCATGTACTATGAAATCCAAAATCTGATTTATGCTAATTTAATTCAGTATCCAAGATCCTATTCTGGCACAAAAGTGAACATTGTGCTTCAAAAACAGACAAGAGAAATTTAAATTATTTAAGGTGATATTGGTTTTAAATTTTTATTCATATATAGACAAATTGTTTTTACATGTTGTTTATACAATGAAATTTATACATAATATGAGAATTTTCAAGAAAAACAGCAGCATCCTGTGATGTTCAGAGGTCTGAAAAGAAAAAAAAAAAGGCATTAGATGAGGTAACACAAATCTGTCATCTCAAGTGCATTATAAAAAAGAAAATTTTTAAAAGGGGCTGTATTACCCTACAACAATATACTTGTACCTGATTATTATAAAACATTTTCTGAGATTTAAAATGATTGAATAAACCAGTTCCCTCATCTTGTGGCATGCAATTGCACATGCAGGTATGTTGCACAGGAGCTCAGATTTTTCTTCAAGTAGTTCAAGAAATGTGGCACAGTACTCTGATATTTTTCTTAAGCCCAAGGACATCAAGCTTATCC
Organism: Regulus satrapa; assembly: GCA_013396955.1. Taxonomy (NCBI): domain Eukaryota; kingdom Metazoa; phylum Chordata; class Aves; order Passeriformes; family Regulidae; genus Regulus; species Regulus satrapa. The sequence continues at coordinate 16,715 of VWZN01010073.1, read as the reverse complement.
AAAACTATGCAGCTTTCATTTAATAAAGATGTAGTGGTAGTAGATGGAATTGCTCTTGATTCTGCCTGCTCCGTTTCAGATAATTTGTTACCAGGAGGCAGCAAGCACCAGATTCCTGTGCTCATAGGAACAGACATCATCAGCCTTGCACAAAGGCTAAGCAAAGAGCATTCTGACACTCCACTGTGCTTCTATTTGCCAAAACACCCTTTAGCAACTACAGTTGACATCCACTTTTTTTGGAAGGCTGCCCACCACAAGATGTGCAGTAGGGTTTATATGACTTTGCATTGTGTAAAACTAGGGTGCAATAAATATACTCAATTTTCAATTTACGCACAGCATTCAATAAGTATTACCTTGGATACCTTTCTACTATATATTTCTGGCAAAATGACAAATGATGCAAATAGGAAATCAAATCCCGATGTTTAGTCTGAAGTCTGAAATTTCTTTCCCATACAAGCAGCTTGAATGGGAGTGTTTCCAGAGGTTTTGGCAAATTTTGGCTGCCAATATAAATTTCTAAGTACAGTAATAAAGAAAATGTGAAACTGAAGACTGGCAGAGTGATTGCTTGCTGTTTGGCTTCCCGTGGTTGCAATCAGAAATGACTTAATAAAGCAGCTGTGGTTCAGGCTCTGTTTTGCAATTTCAGTGTTATCCGTAAGCAACAACATTATAGTTGTCTGTTAAATTGCATCCCCTCATCTGTTCCTTGTTGCAGCTTTGATGTACTCTCTTCTTTCAGGCACAAAATGGAAAAAAGATTACTGAAATTCAGAGAGGTAGTGCTAGTGTCAAATGAATGATAAGGGACCTTATCACCCAGTCTGAGATCCAATATGAACTAATTCTGCTGACTTTTACCAGCTGTGAAATACGCCACGCCATACAACTGAGAATCTGCACTGTGAGCAGCAGAGGAGTAGAGCTAGGCCTACAAGCCAGGATTGCTGGTATTCAGCCGTCTGTGGGTGCAGTATGTGAGATATATGTGATATAAACCCCTAGGGGGAAAATTTCAGCCCTTATCACAGCCCCACAGAATGCTTTGGGTTGGAAGTGGCCCCTAAAGATCGCTTGGTCTAACACTGTTGCCATCAGCAGGAATGACTTCCACTTGATCACATTGATCCACTACACCCAGCTTGACCTTGAGTGCTTCCAGGGATGGGGGAATCATCTTTTAAGAATGAAAAGATTAATTTCACAGTTTCCATTTTTTCAGAAAATTTGATAGAAAAAATGGCCAAAGGTTTAAAATACAAATTTTTTTAGGAGAAGAATAAAGCTATAAACATATGGAAATTTATATTATGTAAATATTAAATAAAGGCAATGAAACTACTTCAAATAGATAGCAGATCAATATAATGCAGAATGCTAAATAAGTATGCAAAACATCTCATTTTACAAGAAAATATCTCAGTCCATTCGCACAGGGTATTTTAGTCTGGAAAAAGATCTGTACATTGAAATATAAAAATTTCTTTTTTTTGTTATAAAGATAATATATTCATGGTAATAACTTCCATTCTTGTAAGAAGAGGTAGTAAATTATGACTCTTGTTGTTGTAACTTGCACTATAAACTGTTAAGAAAAATACTCTTCGCTACACAGATGATTTTTTTTTTTCAAAGATTGATCTACATTATCCTACATTTACTCTCTCCAGGTTTGCAGTGTAGCTATGTCACTGGCATCATCCTTCACTATGCAATATTAATGCAGTTGTCAGTAAATATGTCTTGTACATTACTAAAGCAGCAAAATCAACAATATCATCTGATCCTGAATCAATGATCTCATGAGCTATGCCAGTGTGCCAAAACAGCGACCCATTATGGCTAGCTTTAAATACATAAAAAAGTATTTGGAAATTGTCAATTGATTTCCTCAGAATCCAAAGGGCTGAAGAAATCTTCTTTTTTCCAATATACTTACGGAATTTAATGTCTCCCTATTGAGAGACACAGCACTGTGCCTCCTTACAAACGTGCAGGCTATATTTCAATTTTGTCAGGGGAAAAAGTGAAATCTTACTGTGCTCAGTCACCTTATACAAGGTATTTTTGCTTCTTTTTTTCATCACAGCAGCAGTAACTCCTTGTCACTTCCTTATCAATAACTGGATGATTCGAAAATCATTGTAAATGTGCAGCATCGCCTGATTCAGTAAATCTATTACTATCAATATAACAACATACAAAGGTAAACTCCTTAAAAAAAAAAAAATATTAAAAAGGGGAATTTTTGAAAACTCTTCCATAATTGATTTGAAAGTGTCTTTCATCTTGAGAGTAGTCTTCTCAATACTACTTTTGGTTCAGTCTTCTTAAGAAGGGTTAGGATATGTTTAATCCTCCCATTGAAGATTCTGGTGCCTTTGAAAAAGGTTATTTTTAAGAAATTAATAAAACAAATACCAAATATTTTTGTTATATACCACCTTTTCTGCTGGTAATTTTTTTCCAGTTCTACTAAGGAGAAAGTGGGGGATATCTGGGTTAAAGTTCCTACTTTGTCTCTCTGTCTGCTCAGAAGTACTTGGCTTGCTGAACTAAACCACTTATGTGTAGGTTCTGCCTATGGCTACAAGGACTGACATTTAACTACTGTAGGACTTTCTCTGTTTCTGTGCAAAGAAAGGATTTGCCATATTCTTAAAACCTGGTGCAACTCCAGGTGGTTCCTATAAACAACTCTTCAGAAACCTAGTTGGTATTTTGTTTCATTAGAGTTTTGCTCCAAGACGCTTCACATATTTGCATCTGCCTTCACTTTCAAAATTAAATGACAATGGTTAACTTTTATTTGCACTCCAAAATTGATATAATCCATCCTGGAGCTCAGAACATTTAAATGTTGAAATTAACAAATATTGTAATTCAGTGAAATATGCAAATCAGCCTTTGGCACAACTATTCAGTGAAAGATGTTATGGTAACTAATGTTATTTATTAAAGTACCAGGAATACACATTGAAGCACACTGACCTCTTGTAAAATATAATGAGGACACTGGTGGATGCATTAAATATAGAGAAAGAGAGTTTTTTTCAAAAAACCCAAGCCAACCAACAAACCAACCAACCAAGTTCTTTGGAATATTGTTTCTGAACATTGGGTGATCTGGTTCTTCTTTTTTCCTCCCCATGTTGCGCTGATTGGTGCCAGCTAACATGAATCAAGGGTTGTTTTTATGTTGTTTGTCCCCTTACCATGTAGAATTTGATAAACTGTACTGCTAAGAAGTCCCACTGTTTTGTATTTCTTGGTGGTTTTTTTTGGACTAACAATACATTAAAGTCTATATAACATGGAAAATGACAAAAATTTTAGCTATAATAACGGACATTCCCTATAGATTAATTCCCACTATGAGTAGGAATTAATGTGAATTTTTAACCTAATTTAGGGCTCTCCAGACCCATTTATTAAAAACCATTAAGACTGTACCTTGGTCTTCTTATTCTACTCTTACACTTAGATTCTACACTTATGTTTAGCTCTTGAACTTTAATAACTTTCAGGGTCTTTTTAATGCTCTCAAGTCCTTTTTCCGGTAACAATTTTATTTTTCTCAGAGAATATTTTGACTGAATACTTCAAGTTTATGAAATTTTCTCCAGATTGTTTATCCATAAATATTTTATGTTCTTGTGTAGATTTTTGGTTTGTGGTGTGATTTTTTGGGGTTTGTTTGTTTGTTTGTTTTCTGACAGCATGACGAGACCTATATAATATAGAAAAGTGTTGATGATTTTGTCTAAAATAATTAACAGTCTATGAATACAGGCACTGGTACCTATAATGAAGATTTTTTTTTTCTTAATTTTGAATTTATTATCAAGTCTTCTGAGGATGTTATACTCCTATTTATAATTAGTCAGTGATATAATGAAGTCCGTGTAGTATGTATATTTAAATAATGGATATTGAAAATATGAACAATTACAATACAGCCTTTATTATTTCATTATATCACATAATTTCCAACAACTTACAATTCTAAGTGGAATCAGTTTTTCACAGCAGGGATTTTATAATTCTAGATATATAACTATGTCATTACAAAAATGTAGACACACACAATTTATGGTATGCTTATGTTTTTGACCGTTTTGAACACTAACATTTCTCCTTTTAGTATATCTCATTGTATTATGGCAATGGAGAAGGTATGAATTATAAAAATGGACACTTATAAGTGTCCAGAGAAGGTTAAAATACTACTGAAATTGTTCACATTTTTCACAGATTAATTGTTTAACTTTGGGTTGCTTATTTTTTCCATGAACTTTAAATCAAATACATTATTAAAATGGAGGTAGAAGTCTTTCTTAATTTATAGTTGAAAGCAGCAAAGCACACTCTCATGCACACACGTCTCAGAGAGCTAATGGAAAGAGAAGTGAAGGAAATAAGAACAGTCCCCACTATTGTTAAATGAAGGTGCAGTGAGAGCAGTCTCAGAAGGGCTTACCCACACTGTTGCTTTTGGACAAACAGCAAGTACCACAGGTAAATTGTAGCATGTCTATACAGGAAAATAGTGAGTAGACAGAGCTTTGTAGCTTTTTAGAAACAAAAACCATGATAAAGCTGTCTCTGGTTGATTCCTACGGACAGCCTGTCTCCTTTCTTAAGTGTGCTTTGTGGACCACGTGTTCTCATTTGCCTTGGAAGGAGAAACAATTAAGACATAAGTGTAAACCAAAGCAGAAGAAATAGAATGGCCAGGAGATTTGCTCTGAAGCAGTGCTGAAACTTGGAACTGAAAACAACTTCCCCCCCCTCGCCCCATTCCCCATCATACATTACAGAAAACCTTGTGCAAATGTAGCAAAACACACAATAATAGAACTAATATGACTGTGTTAAAAGACTTGGGTTTTAAGATATTTGAAGGAGAAAGGTGCAACCAATCCTGGCAGACTCAGTCGTGACGCCTGTTCAGGCAGCATTGGGCTTCTCTAGAGCTCCTGCTTTCATGCTGCCAGTCAATAGTAAGCTAACTCTTAAACTAATTGTGGTATTAAGGTACAAGTGCTATCAATCCTACAGGTAGATGGCAATGTCTTGCTAAGAATGAAACTTCTTTCCATCCAGTTTATGTTTAGCAGCTTTGAAATTTGCTTTACTGGCTTCTGCATCTCAAAGATTAATATATTAAGCTCTTGCCTTGTCTCTTGCTCATTTTCCCTCAATATTGTCTTTAGAACATGGCACTCCAGTGTTAGTTTATTTTCACAAAATCAAATTGAATAACAGTTAATAAATCATCATTTATTTATGATTTATTTAGTGGTTTAGTGCCCTGGTATATATTAAGAGGCATTCCAGTATGAATTGTGCATAGGATTTAGGAACACCTTTGCTTTTTCAGGAAGGAAATCTAGCCAAAATCTTAAAATTTGAAGTGAAGCAACAGAGTTCTGTTTAAATAGGTACAGCTTTCACATTTAAGATATATTTTTATTTATGTCAACTTTTATTGATATCACCAGGGCAAAAAACATACTTCAAACCTCCTGGAAGTTGTTAGTGCTTACAAGATTAAACCAGTTATATACTGTATGATGGCAAAATTGATTATGACTGCAAATCTGGCATCTAAAATTCCTTTATAAATGAATGGACATTCTCTAGTTTGGAAGCTCAACCTATTTTTTGCTTTCCTTTCAAATATTTCAGATTCTGAGGGTAGCGGTAAATCTTTCCAAAAGCATCAGGAAAGAAAATCAGAAACCTGAAAAAAAATTTAGTTTGGGGAAATTAGGGATGAAGTACATATCTATGCAATGCAACTAAACATTCAGCACCTTTTTCTTAATCACTAACTTAAAACAAGCTCCAGAACTACATTTAGACATGCAATTTATAAGCCAGCTTTTCCAAAGTACTGAGCATTTAACAACTTCTATAAACTCTTGCAGGAGGTTGCTGAACTCTTGGTACTTGTAAGTACTTGAATAGACATTCACTGTCTGAATACTATTTCGAAACGCAGCTTCACACATTTCATACATTTTGAATAACTGTATTCCCTAGCTGAATGTATCACGGAGTGATGTAGTCTTGATTTTATTCATTGTAAGGAATGAATAATCAAATAATTGTTAGCTGAGAAATTAATACAAATTTATAGTTCAGGAGAGCATCAGGCATCTAGAACACAGAAAAAAAAGGTCTTTTTTTTCCTCTTCTGGAAACAGCTCATTGAAATAGAGGTACTGAAAGTACCCTTATGAAGCTTTAAAGTATGATTCAGTTTCGCATGTTGCTTTTTTGGTGTGTAGCTTTTTTGCCCCAAAACTTATCCTTGCTATGTTTTTATAAACCACTTTAATAAAGAGTGGTTATTTCTTATGGAGATTTGGTTGTATTGTAAATGGTTTTGAATTAGGATATTCTGAATTCTAAGGAATGGTAACTGGAAAGATAACACTTTTTCTCTCAGGCATATTTCGATCTGATCTTACATCTTCAAATATCACTGCATTTCACTTTCCATTAAAAAAAATACAAAAAAACCAAACAAACAAAAAAAAAAGGTAGAGGAAAACTCATCATCCCATCATGAAAGGATTGCCAATGTTGTCTGAATAGATTACATATTTTCTAGATAAATGATGATTTTTTCAAAATAAGTGATGAGAAATTTAGCTTCTATCTTGACTTCCCTAGTGCTTAATGACTTTATAGCTACCTCTTTCAATATCTACAGTTTTCAGTTCAAATAGCTTCCATTTTATTTCTTTTTATTTTCATTTCTACTATTTAATCAACAGCTTCCTTCCTTGGAAGACAAGGATAAATCCTTGACAAAAAAAACCCACTGAATCTTCAAATTCGTAACGGTTCTTGCTGTATGCCAAAATTCTTTAAAAATCATGAAAAAATTCATGGGAGGGGAGAAAAATTAACAAGCACAACTTTCAAATTTTATACGGAATACAGAACAATTATATACCAGTTTGGAGTCCAGAATCTATGCAGAAGATTATGTTATTTCTAAGAATTTTACTGGCAAATCTTACCTGTGGTATCCTGTATTTTGACATCTATTTCTAGTGAGAACAGTAATCTTTTATGGCTATTTGAAGTCTGTAGATTTCCCCCATACTGTTACTATCCAAACATCCAATGCTGTTGGTAATGACTATTTCCTCTCACTACAGACTTAAGAGTCAGTTTCCTCAAAGGACAACAGGTGAGACTTCCAAATTTTTCTTCCTCCACTTTCCTTCCCCAGGTACCATAGGGTAATTTTCAAGTTCTGTTTGGTTTGTACTGTATTTTGAAATTTATTATTTATTTCAAATACAGAACAAGGTATTATGGTATCATGGTACAATGTGTTGCCACCAAGAAATAAATGCAATGAACCTAGAGTAAAAATGCAGATGAAGAACATTACACTGCAAAATTATTCAGAGTATACTTCCGTGAACATTTATATTCCATGTTTCCATCTGAATGTCTCCTCTATATTTGTATATGTAAGATTTGTCTCAACTGATGTAGGGAAAACATCTGAAAAACAGCACAGAGAGTGTAATATTTTAAAAGTATAAAAAGAAATAATGGTTCAGTATCTTTATCGCTGAGTTTCAAATTTTTTAACTGATATTACTTGATGCAAAAAAAGAGAAAATATATGCCCTTTCGGTCTTGTTTTCTGTTGTCTTTTTCCTTTAACTGACTTGCATTACATTTAAAATTTTTATTTCCTTTCAGAAAGTAGACCTCTTCAATAGAGTTTCATTTCAATGATATTCCAGATGCCTGCTACACAATTTAATAAATGCAGGTTCATAACCTCCCACTCTTTTGTGGAGAGTAACATTGAATTATGAGGGTATGAAAAATCTGTTAAGAAGAGAATTTTCAGGATTCTTTTGCTAATATGGAAAGCTAATATATTAGATTAATTGTGGCATATGAAAAGAAGAAAAATGAGAGTAAAAAAGGTGCTAAATGAATGCTTTCTGTACAGTCTGACTGTAGTACACTGAAAACTGGAATATTCATTCCTCATGAAAGTGTCTTGAGTGTCATGCCTTTAAACATGAATAAAACTCAGTACTACTTAAGAAATTATAAAATAGTATCTCTACTACAGCTAAAAATTTTACATCTTATTCTTGTCTTCTTTTTACACCTATTTTGTTTTGAAAACAAAACACTGAAAAAGAGAAAAAGAGAAAGCCTAGCTGACCATCTGAAGTAAAGATATTAAATTTAAATTTTAATTTACATGCCAATAACTTTTGAAAGAAGAAATAATAAGGTCACATATAAAACTGGATTTTCAAAATGTCTTTTTCACTTTTCTTTAGCCAAGTATTTCCTACATATTTGAGTTGAAATTAATACATAAATCTATGGCAATATGTCCCTCACTATTACTTATCAACACTAAAATGCAATCAAGGATCCTCTTTGGGAACTGCATTCCTATCAGACTGCTATTAAGCAATCAATTATTTAAAGCACAGCACATGACATTGACATTGCTCATTATTTTATAAGAGTCATTAAACTTCAGAGTAACGATTGCATCTAATTATATTCATCCCTGTTACCCAGTGAACATTGCTTTCCCTTTACAGCTCTCTGAATAATACAAAACAAAGTACTTGTTGATACAGAACAAGATTTTTCAATTTGGATTAAAAACCCTTTAGGTTCAAATACATGAATATACAACTTGGGTATACTAGAGATATGTAGTTATCCTTTTATGTCTCTAAGTAAAAGTTTCAGAAGCCATTAAAGTAACGGGAAATCTTTCTCTCTCTTAAATTCTGTTTTGCATCCAATATTGCATTATATCTGTTCATATCATATTTTTTTTCACTCTACTATAACTTGTATTTATTTTCATATATTTACCTCTTGATTTTGATCTGACTTTCTCCAAAAATTGGAAAGGCTCACAGTGTCAAATCTTGAGCTCTCTTTAGCCAACAGTATGAGTTAAACCTTTTATGTTGAACCTCTTATTTGAAGAACAAGGAATAACTTGCTTAAAGAATACCAACCTTCTTTTTCAAAAAGACCTCAAATCAATCCTTTTTAAACTGAATTTCCTTGCACTTTCTCCCCTTATTAGCTATTACATTAGGACCCGAAGATCAGCAATTGTTCCTTTAAAAACTTCAAGTCTTTAGTTTCCAGGCTCTAGTCTCCAGTGTTTCTGGCCTGACCTGCCAGAAGGTCAGGCCAGAAAAATTGTTTGGGTTTTTGGAGTTTGTTTTGTTTTGTTTTTGTTCTTTGGAGGCTATATACCCACCAAAGCTGCTCTCCCCTCCTCAGCTAGGTAGGGAAGATAAAATATGAGAAAAAGTTAATGAGTTGAGATAATGAAAGGGAGAGATCACTCCCCAAATACTGTCACAGTCAGAACAGACCTGGAGAAATTAGAATCATAGAATCACAGAATCATAGAATATCCTAAGTTGGAAGATACCCACAAAGACCATCAAAGTCCAACTCCTGGCCCTGCAAAAGACAACCCCAAGAATCCCACCATGGGCCTGAGAGTGTGTGTTGTTCAAATGTTTCTTGGACTCTGGCAGGCTTGGTGCTGTGACCAGTTCCCTGGGCACCCTTCACCTCCAGGGGAAGAACCCTTTCCCAATATCCAACCCAAACCTCTCCTGACACAATTTCTGCCCAATCCCTTGGGTCCTGTCACTGATAACCACAGAGAAGAGATCAATGCCTACCCTTCCCCTTCTCCTCAGAAACTGGCCTTTGTGTCTGCAGAGCTGTTCCTCTCATATATTCACACTCCTCAATTCTCTGGCCACAATTACTTTTTATTCTTCCTTAAGTATGTTATCAGAGAGGCAGTCCTTTCATCATTCATGGGCCTGGCCTTGGCTAGCAGTGGCTCCGTCCCAGAGCCATCTGTCATTGGCTCTGTCAGATATCGGGGAAGTTTCTACCAGCTACTCACAGAAACCACCCCTGCAGCACCCTGTCCCCCTCCTCTACAAAAAACCTGGATCACAAACGCAATACATTATCTGAAAAGGTTTTTTAACTTCAAATACTTTTAGGAGAAAAGTTATTATGCTGTTCAGGTCTGCATGGTTTTGTCTCCATCTCTCTATCCCTACTTACTTTGTGTTTCACCTGCACCATTGTGCATATACATGTGTGATATTGTTCTATCCATTTTAATGGCTTTTTATCCCTTTTGACTAGTGCTATATTCACTCCAAGCAGTTATGAAAATTGTAATAATAGTCTGGTGCAATTTCCCAGGGAGACAGCTATAAGATGTACTGTTAAATGAAAATACTTTATCAAGTGTGCCTGAGACTGTCAGCAAGCCATCCTTAATCAACTTAATCAACCTTTTTCTTTATGGTGCTCTATTGTAGCTTTTCTTTTACCTGTAAATTTTATTACCCTTTTTTGTTTATTGGCCAGGATTTATTTACTTCAGCCCAAGCCTTCCCATTTCTTATCAAGCCATATTCTTGTCCAGCAGTATTTGGAGTCACCCAGAACTACAGAAAAATTGAGAACAACCTGCCTTATATACTCTTAGCCAGCTCCTTAAAGCACTTGGAACAAAGAGTTTCAAGGCCTCTGATTCATTTTTTCTTCTCTCTAGGGAAGAAATGGGAAACTGGATAAACATGAAGGCCAACCATGCACAACCACCAAAGAGAAACAGTAAGGGGAAAATGACAGCAACTTGCATTCTGTCATTTATGGGCCTCTGGATGATTGGTGGATTTCTTCCCTGAGTAACTGAGAAAAACAAGCACACAGACAGTAAGCTTAAGTTCACCAAAAAAAGGAAGTGTTTTTCCACCCAACTTGCCTTTTAGGGTAGCACAGATTGAGAGACTGGTATGGAGAACTGTATCATCTACCCGTTGTTATTCCTGGTATGAAGAGAGCAAGAATGAAAGGAATAAAATCCTCTTGAATCATGAGGAAGATATAGAAGCAACCCTGATTTTATTTTCAATAATCTGTGTAAATATATTAAATAAGATGTTTTGGTGATATTTACGGAGTGAAATCAAATGAAAAATAAATGTCAGGAAATCACAATCTATTTATAGAGAAGCCACAAGGAGAATAATGTACTAACTTAATCATATACATAATTTATAGCAAGTTATTCACTCAACTGTCTCTTTCCATATAGTGCTGTTTCTGTTTTCCATGGTAGTTTAGACTGAACAGTCACAGCTGTCTCTTCTTCTTTTAATATTAATAGAGAGGGAGCTCTTTTGGAGACATGGTGCCTGACCCAAGCACAAATTGTTTATGGCCATGTATGAGGTAGGTGTCATGCTGTTTTTATAAACACTCCAGTAAAATCATAAGGTATTTGAAGACAGAGTGGGCTGTAGTAGCTGTTTGTATTTACTCTTCTTTAATATTTTAATCTCTCAAAGGTTTTAGATTTATTAGGTTTTGACTGAGTTCTTACATACTATTTTTAATTATGAGTCATAAAGGAAGCATACCTGGAAAGTATAACAGGAATCAGTTTGTTGGGTTTTTTTTTTATATCTTCTTCTCTTAGTACTTTTTTAATTAGACCAATTCCAAGATCATTTCAACAGTTCCTTATTTTGAGTATTATCTGGAAAAGAATACTCTTTTTTTTTATATGTCACTTTAACAAAAAACAATTATTGTCCATGATCCTATTCATTAGCTTTTTTATTTTTAAAATTACTTTCTTAAGAAGAAATAAGACTGCATATACCCTTAAAATTAAGTAACTCTTCAAAATCAATACAAGTGGGCAGAAAACAAGAACACCTCCATTATCAAGTAGGATTTGACAGCACTAGAGATTTGATTTTTAAATTCAAATCCATTTAGGAAGGTTCTTCAGTTTTGTTCATTATGTCCTCTAAGCGAAATTCTAGTACTCTCAGAATGAATGAATAAAGAGATACTAATTAAACATTCTTCATGTAAATATGTCACTCAGCTGAAACATCATTCTTTAAATTCATTTCTGCAGACAGATTGAAATTTTATCCTGTTGAATTGCATTGCACCAGTCTGACTCTCTGATCTGTTGTACAGTGAATGGTGTGAAACATATTGGCAGTGTTATCTGATAAATTCATATTAATTTAAATAAATAACAGATGTTTTACTTCCATCTCCCTACAGTTTGAGCAATCAGCCTTTTTTACATGAAAAATACATGATGTGGAGTTAAATTTCCATCTATAGGGCATCTAAATTCTGACTTTAATAGAAGGCTGATTCCAGGAGCTGGAAGAAATAAAAGAACCATCCATAACCCCATCTCTCCCCTGAAAAAATAGAAAACAAACTCAAATCAACAAAAAAATCTTTGTTAGTTACAATTTATGGAGTGCTTTTTTTTTTTTTTTTCCTTAGGAAGCCACTTACTCAAGATGCAAGTCCCACTGCTAGAAATTGGTACACACCTATTTGTTCATTAAATGTTCAATTCATTCTGACTCAGTTTTTTCAATGCCCAGTCTTCATTTATTTTTATGTAATTAAATATTTTTCAAGTTTGCATTTCCAAGTCTTTGAGTTAGCTGAGACAGATAATGAACAGGTTGGATTAAATTTATTTTTAACCTTTCAGATAATACTATTTTAACCAAGAAATATAACAAATGTATACAGTTACAGAGTTATACTTAAAGCCAGTGCATTAAAAAAAAAAAAATATATATATATAATACACTTAGCTTATTTTTAATATTTCAGAATTACTTTGTCTTTATGGATACTTTTTCAGGACGTCTTATCCTTTTGATATTCTGGCAAAAAGATTTCATATTCATCTCATGCTTTCCGTAGGTTTGTAATTACCAAATTCTGCCTGCCAGAATTTTGATTAAATCAGGCTTTATTAAGACTGGACATACATGCTTTTTTGTATGAATGCTCATGGGTTGTGATCAGTAACCCTGCTTAATGCCAAAGTACCATTTATTAAGAAGATATAGTGAGGTAGTTTGCTGTGTTTTTAAAACAAAGTTAACTGCCTGTCTTCCTTGAAATCTTATCTTGTTGTAGTAAATTAAGCAGCTTTTGTTCTGTAATCATTTCCTTTGCTAGCACCTTGTCAGGAAAGTCCTGTCTTTACTCTGCCGTGTCTGTTTTCCCTCCATCATTCAGGCTCAGATCAGTCCCAGATGTTCATCAGTGAACTTAATTAAAGCACTTAGAACCAGTAGCTTTTTCTGTAGCACATTATCACACATCTATTGGGGAGAGTTTGTGGCCTTTTTTACCTACATTCATCCCCCTTTAGTATATCAGGTTCTAGAAATATTATCACAACAAAGATATCTTAGCTCCCCAGATAAACTTATAGTTTAACAAGTTATTTTTGGTATTTCCAAATTTATCAATACCTAGTCATCTGCATACCTTATTCTAAGTAAATATCAAATTTATTTAGAATTTTTCAACAACATCGAAAAGGACAAGTTGCAAGGAAAACATTGATTCTTGATAAAAAGAAAGATTTATTGTTAAATTTATTTTTAATCTTAAAAAAATTATTATAATTTTATAGAAAAACAAATACAACCCATGGTAACCAAACAAAACCAACCCAAACAAATAAACAACAAATAAACAAACAACAAATAAACAAAGAAAACAAAACAAAAAACACAAAGCAAAGATACCTGAAAAAAATTCAATTTAACTAAGCTGATTTAGGATATTCATTTTGAGGAATTCCAAAATTAATACATACTCTACTAAATTACAGGGTGCCTCAGTAGAATAGCCTAAGCATCTTTTGTCGGTGGATAGAAAAGTTCTACTAATTAATGAACATACAATTTCCATGAAAATATGATCCATCTCAGAAAAGTATTTGCATTGCAAGACTTTCAGACATTTGATTAATAGAATAAAGTTGCTTTTCTACAAGGACAGAGGTCCCAAATTCATCTAAGATCTCATTTTAGTTCTGGAAAATTAAACTTGACAAGCAGACAACATTGAAACAAAAATCCATACACCATTGTATCCTCAAAAAAACCGTCACAATAATTATGTAATACCTCCAGACACTGAGACCTAAGTTCCTTGGTGGAAGCAGTAGGACACTAAATTAAAGTCTTTATCAAACAAATGGGCTTCTGAAAGCATGTTACTAAATCTGTATTTTCTGACTGTGGAGCATCAGAAGGTTTTCAATCATTTGAACATAAAAGTTCAAACATAATTAATGTATTGGTTTTCTTTTGCTAAGTCTGTAGGGGAAGAAATTGTTCTCAATAAACTCCACATATTGAACTCCAAATTGCCTGACAGCCTGAATCATACATTTCTGGTAAAGTCTGTAAAATGTTTAGCACTATGGGGCTTTTTTGACAGTTATGTAAACCACCAGATATTGATGACTGGAAAAAGTAACAGATACAGATGTAATACAGATTAGGTCACAGTAAATTACCTCATGCTGCCATTAACCTTTCAGTTCTCAACTACCTAATGGCCAAGCTAGAATTTATTTATTTATATTTTTAATAGGAAGATATATTAAATGCAAAATATTAAATTTATGTCATTTCTATCATCAATGTTGATAAAAAAAATGGGCAAATTAAATGCCCCTATTTACAGAAGTGTTAAGATTTTCCCCTGAGTTTTTCCAGATCTAAGATTTTAATTATTTGTATTATTTGAAATAAAATTTCAATTTTGCAGGTAACAGAGTCTGTCTTCCTTGAGCTGGCAAGTTTGAAGTCTTTGACATGGTATTTATGGTCCTATAGTTTCCAAACAGAACTGTTATCTTGAAGTTATTTCTTAGTGTAGTCACTTAACCATTCTCAACTGAGAATTTCAGAGGGTTTGACATCTATTTTCTGATTCTATTGCAAAAATTGAATAACTTCTTATTTTTACAGTTTTAAATAAAGCTATATAATATTCTGGACAGAATAAAAATCTAAATATACAATATTAAGTCAATTGAACCAGCCATGAGACAGAAGAAACTGGGATTAAGCATTTTTATTATCTACTGGGAGAACAATTTTATTTTGGTAATGTTACCTACAATATCAAATAAAAACATTAAAAAGCTCTGATGCAAGATGAACTTGCAAAAGCTCTATCATAGCTCAGATGAAAACAGAAAATCTGAGAGAGCTTTTCAGTATTTCCTTTCTTTGCATTGAACCCTGGTGTCAAAGGTAGAACTACTTTTTCAGAATTTTTTGGGTTTTTTTTTTTTCATAACGTGCAAGCATTCCAGTCACTATTGAACTTTGTGACAAGGCTTTTTTGGGAGACAGTATTTAGGAGGCAATGTAAGACATAGGGTGGCACAACAGTACGACTAATAAAACTCAAGTCAAATAGTTCCTTATGAAAGTGACTTAAGCAAGAAATAATAGAGACATATTTCTCATTAAATTATTTAATTTTTAATTGCAAAAATAAATGCATTTAACAAAAGAAGGGTTTTGAAACCTGCCCCGAAATAAACTGCACCTCAAGTTTCCTCAGCTAGCATGTGAAATAGGAACAAATCCGAACCTTCGATCAGAAACAGGAAAAGCACAAGCTTAGCACTAAAACTAGTATCCAAAATCAACTCCCATTGATATTGTCTAAACCCTTCCTTGCAGTCTGCTATCAAATTAGACACTCCATTCCAAGACTGAGAGAAGTACCCTAACAGCACCATTAACCCTAACGTAACCTTCTAAAAAAAGTATGCTTCCATGAGTCTGCAGTTTTGAAAAACAGCTACATCATCCAAATAAATAGCAGCTCCAGATGCAGTCAATCCGTGGCAGCTGCCGTTAATCCATGCAGCCAATCCATGGCAGGTTACACTGAAGTCATGCTTTGAGATCCCCTTGGAAGGAATGTCATAGACGATCTATTTCATTTGCCTATGGGGTGTGTTTATTTCTTGACTGATCAATCACAATACACAATAGGTCAAATACACAATAATTTCAAGAACTTCTCCTGAGAAACAAATGTGGTGCAACTTTTGTAAGTAGGATCTTTCCAGAAAATTAAGGAGGCAGCCTCAGTACTCCCTGGTTTTATTTGATTTGTTTTGCTACATGGGGGATTTAATATATCTTTTTTCTAGAATCTTCAGAACTGCAAACCACATGTTATCATCTCTATAACTTTGAAAATTCAAATGTAGAAAAGGATTAGCTACTCATGTAGACTTTTGCATTTCACACAGCACTGGATTATGTGAATTTCTGGGTGATTATGGCACAGCCTCAAAATTCTATGAACAGCAAAAGGATGACACTTTGTATGTGCAACATATAAAACATTATTACTGTTAATAACATGATATGAACCAGATCTACATTAAAAGTATCAGATGTATTGGTTTTCTAAGAATAACTTTCATGTAAATTTTCTGAATGGTGACCCTTCATACAACTACCTGTCTAGACTCTTTCCTGTCTTATGAAAGTTTATGACATAAATGTCC
>VWZN01010072.1:270808-285444 GCA_013396955.1 Regulus satrapa | reverse complement strand
TTGTGATAGTCTGTCAACTGTTGGCCATTCCTACCAGCCTGATACAAGTGATCTGTTACTTTGCACGTGTCCTAGATTATACTCCTTGGCTTCCTCAGAAACTGCTCCTACGTACACACTGAAAACTCTGATTTCTTATTTTTATCAGATTCCTGAGGCTTAAATCAGGGTTTCAAAGTTTTTCCTGCATGTGATACATTTACTGTCTTATGACACCTCCAGCAGAGAAGTGGGAAAATCCCTAATCATAGACATTAGACAGCTCTACAGATTCTCACCAAATTAGGGTTGATTACTGCAGTGCTGGATGTATGCAAGCTGTGGTCTCATTTCCTAAGTTTATGCTGAACAGTGTTCAGCCTCAGATCAAGGCAAAGCAAATGTCCAGTTACCCAAAAAGGTCTCTTGAAATTTATGCTGCCTGACAGTGGGAGACTCAAGTTAGGAACTTCCAGAACGTTATAACCCATCCCTCATCACACAGCCTGGAGAAGGATAAATCCACCACCCCCTTCTGGCCATATATTTTTCAAGACAAAGCATTCTTTAGGTCCTTAGACAATATAAAAGTTGTGAATTTGTTTCCAGAGCTTCATTGATAGAGTGAAGCCTTAATCTCTGGAAAGAAAAGTTAGTAAGTATAGATTCTGGTATGAATATAGAACACCTTCTTGAAGGTTTTCAGATTCAATATCTTGAAAGTTACTGGACAATGAATTGCAGAAATCTAACAATCAAATATTAAGATTGAAAATATTGAGCTGAAATTACCATGAATTCTCTTTGATATGCAGCTTTTACTTTGTGTGGCATAGAAATTTAATGAGATATCCAATGAAGTATGAAGTATATGTTTGAGGCCAAGTGACTTGTAGTGGGAACCATCCTTTTGAATGTCCTGATTTTGGTGAAAGGAAAACCTATATGGAAATATAATGTCTGCATTTTTATAGTTTAAACTCACAAAGGATTGAAATGCAAAAAATGCTGTTAATAATTTTGTAATTATAGCCACACAAAAGAGGTCTCCAAAAGATCTTTGAAGATCAATTTTCAAAATTATTAATTATTCTTGATCAGTCGTAAAAATCCATCACCTTAAATGAACAAAATTTGAGTTTAAAATATAATGCCATTTAAAAATATTTATTACCATCAAAAACGGAATCTTGAAATAGGAAAATGACAATTTTTAATTTAGTTCAACAACAATGGCCTGAATCTAAACATATTACCTGCCTACCATGGAACAAGCTATTGAATTATGACAAAATCCAGGTCAAATTTTCTCTTCTAAGCTTCAGAGCTTGAGCATCTTTCCACTTTGGACCTAAGCTGAGGTAGTTGTCACAAAGAAGACACATTCAAGAAGCAGTGGAAAATTGTCAGAAAGGGAAAAACTGCCACAGTAAGCAATAACCTACATGAAAGCACCCTACAGTAATTCTACATTGGCAAAGAATTATGTATAGTCTGCATGTAAAGGATTTTTGGTTTTGGTTGTTTGTTTTTTTTTCTTATAGCAATAGGTCAAGACTGACTGAAAGCAGAAACTAATTGAGGAACAGATTCATAATAAAATGTATAAGGAAAATTCTGCTCTTTGGTACTCAATCAATAACAAAGCTACATTTTCCTTCATGTTCTGTTTTACCTTATGCAGTTCTCTTTACATTAACCTCTCTGCTTTCACTATGTTCAATAATAGCACTAGAAACACTGTCATTATTTTAAGTCCACTACTATATCAAAACATTCATTGCATTAAATATAGCAAGTGAAATACTTTTTAAAAACTTCTCAGACAATAACCACATAATTTGTAAATCTGGAAATATCATAAGTGAAAACACAAGAGTGATGACAGCCACACTTACTGGCTCCTCTGAAAATAAAGAGCCTAGAGTGAGGTAGTTTAATTCAGTAAGTATATAAAATAAACAAAATATTACTAGAGTAAAACTTAATCCTGAGATCTTTCACTCCCTTAAATTGTTTGCTTCCTACAACAAAAGCAGGGAGCAGAGAATACTGAGTTCATAGTGAATTGCTTCAGTTCAGATCCTTAGTCAAGAAAAATCTTGAAGTCACCTGGGGAAAATCTCACTGATTTCAAGAATTAACTATCATTGGCTCATCAAGGAAAAAAACCAAAAGGGTCTTGCAATTTTTGATTATGAATATTTTCTGCTTCTTTAAAGGCTTTAAAGGTCTTATAAATGACCTTTCAAATGTATAATGCTCAGGTTAAAAAATTCCTTTTATCACCAAAACTATGTACCAATTTGTCAGAATATCTCAGCTTCTGTTAAATTGTAAAATTGTCTTCCATGAAACAATTTTCAGTTATGAAAATAGGTTGAAGCCCCAGCTGTATAAGTATTTGTAAATTTTGGCAATGACTTGAAACAGTAGAGGATTAGACCAAACTATTTTATGGACAGGAATGTGAAAGCACTGGAAAGTTAAACAGAATTACTCTTTTAGGAAACCTCCAGATATCTGAAGTACTCTGTATATTTGGGGTATATATTAACAGAAGAAAAATGAGTCTATTTAATGAGCATGAGGGAACATTCTTTCTTTAAGCGTGGAAAATGAGAGCATTCTTCTTTAAAGGAGGGAGGGATTCAAGGTCTGGAGAAATGGGATTCCCTTCTGTGTTATGCTTCCATCTTCATCTGTGACAATCTGGTCAGGACCTGTACCCTGACATGCTGGCAGACACATCCATGGATCTGTCTTGCTGTCTCTTGAGCTAACACAGAGCTGCTGTGCCTGGATTCACAGTGCTGGAAGAACATGTGAAAGAATGCTGTGGGGCTTTTATAACAAAGGACCTGTAGATTTTCAGGTTAGAAACAAGAATTAAAGAAAGCAAATATGAAAGTTTGCTAAGTGATTTAATTATTTTACAAAGTGAAGAAAAAGATGCATTTTATTATTTGAGGAAACAGAGAGCATTCAGGTTTCCTACACTGGGGGTAAAAGTAATACTGGCTTTCAAACACTGTTTGCTTTCTTATTACTCCTTACATATTTTTAAAGACTAATGACTATTATTGGAAGGAATTGACATGATCTTTCCATATTTGTAAAGGCAAGCTCCCTACTGACTTTGGCCCAGACCATTTGTACAGGAAGGATGCTGGGTTGTGTTCACAACAGCTTGGGTTTATTTAAGCTATGATTTTCATTACTGCAGCTCATATTTGTCATCTTCCAGGGAGTAGTTTGTTCTCTAATCCTTTTCTCTAGGATATACTCAGGCTGTGTCTGTTCTGTAGCTTGAATGTATACTGATATGCATGGATATGCAAAATTACCTCTGATTTGTTTTATCATACACGTAAGATGTGAAATACTGTGCCCTTTAGACCTGCAATATTTTTTCAACCATTAAATTATTTTGGCATTTTGTGCTGCTTACAAGGTCATGGTTATTGCTACATGGGTCAGCTGGTCTATACCAGTCCAATATTTTTTTGTCATACAATGATATATTTGACTGCAAGATAGGCCAAAAGGAAGGTGCAGAGAGTTGTTTCAGCCTGATGGCTATATAGTAGAGATCACTTAGATGAAGAGAAAGGTGAAGATGTAAGGAAGACTGAAGCAGAAAAATGTTGGCTCTCTCTGCATTTGAAGACACTTAGAAAATGAGGTGGCTCATGTGTCCATCTCAAACATGGCTGTGGAAATGTGGCCAAAGATTGCTGGTAGTAACATGTAAGGGTTTTTTGGTAATAACACATTGTGAGAAAGAGCAGGATGTGATTTGAGCAGGGGACCATACAGAGCTAGGGCTGCATTTTTCCGGGACAAATGTTCTTGACAAATTCTTCTGGAAATAAGCACAACACAATCCAGCACAAGGGCACAAATGAGACTGAGAAATGGATGTGTGATGTAAGGGAGGAACATAACCACCCAAGGACCTCCAAGCTCTCCAACCCATTTCCAGACAGGCTTAAAAATGGACTGCACATGATGGTTAATTGACATAGACAGCAAGAAGATTATCTCCAGGGCAGGGAAAACTTATCTTTAAAAAGGTTCACCCACTAGGTCCAGATGAATCAACACTGGAGTCAGGACTGGTGATCACCCTTCCTTTCTTCCTTCCTTGCTCTTTCCCCCTCCTTAATACAGCTCTCTCTTCCCTTTATTCAAAACTGGCTGCTGTATGCTTATGCTAGGAGATCAGGGACTGGATTATATCAATTTTCATACCAAGCATGCACTTTTTAAAGCTAATAAAACTTTGTAGGCTTTAGTGGAACATCTGACTTTCATCTTTCCTTTTGATCACACACATTTTGAATCTTGAGTGCTCTCTTCCCCTTTAGAGTGGGACACAAGCCATCTATGGGCCCTTTTTCTGGTTGCACAGCTGTTCACCACCACTGCAGCAAAGGCACAGGTGTCTCATGCTGTGTGCCCTGACTGCAGGATGATGATGTATCACTTCATGCTACCTGATAAACCATCTCCAATTTGACAAAGCACAATGGCGAGCTGGCTTACTTTGAAACATCTGCTTAATACTATTTTGCTTATAGTTAGAGATTTGATTAAGTGCTTTGATGACTTAAAGCCTAGCTAGAGATTAAAGAGGACTGACAAAGTGTTAAAGTCAAAACCACCTCATCAATCCTTTTTTTTTTTTTTCCTAATTTATTGACAGATAAGAATTTCTCAAGACTTCACAATACAAAGTTACACGGTAGAAAGTCAAAGGTGCATTTTCCAGATCATGTATCATCCTTACATTGATTTTCATGAGCTTTTTAATGTTGAATCAGCTATTACCTACTATGTCAACATACATTAAGGGCTACCATCAAATAGATTTTTATTTATTTAGCTTCAGATTGAGAGGTAAAGAGGCCTTCTCTATTGAAGATTTTCTTACCAAGAATGTTAAAGAAAAATTTAAAATGTCACACCTGCTGCAGACAAAAATCTCTCATCAGGGCTTGTACAGAGTTTAGACTTTCTTTCTTTTTAATTGCCTTGGTTTGTTTGTACAAGGAAGCAGTGTTTTTTGTCAGTTGATTTGCACACTGAAACACTGTTTTTCCCTTTTTTCTACAATCCTGGCTATAATACCTGAGATTTTTTTTTTTTCTTTTCAGGATGACATTAAATATGGTAAAAAAATATAAAAGAACTCAAGACAATAAGCCAGGTGGATTCTAAGTGAAAACAGATTAGAATAGGTGGAATTTTACAGAGCAGAAGCATAGTTACTATGTCCTATTTATATCATCCTTTCATCCACAGTTAGCTGTGAATGATTTTGCTTAGAATATCTTCCTGAGAACACTTATGACAAGATAGGAAGATAAGCATTGTAGCTCTGCTTCCTTTTAGTCAAGTAAATAGCTGTAAGTTTAACTGACAAAAGATACACTAAACACAGATAACTTCCATTGGGTTGTTTTGGTTTGGTTTTTGATTGTTTTGTTGTTTGTTTTTTGTTGGGGTTTTTTTTTGTTGTTGTTTTTTTTTTTAACCTTCCGCCTTCATAGTTTCTTTTTTATTGTTTAGAGTTTCTTTTTATTGTTTGGAAGATTTGGGCAGGATTTTCAGATTTTTTTTCAGAGAGTATAGAAGAAGAATCTTGTAGGTGGGTGGATTAATTTATTGTTTACTAGTTTTCTCTGCTGGTTTCAAGGTACTCAGGAATATTTCAACACTGTAAAGGCAGATTAAAAACCACAAAAGGCAAATTCACAGAGGAGCTCAGTGGTCTGTATCCTGAGAGTTATTTACCTTCCTCATCATCACTTTTGGAAATTTCAGGTTCCAAGTGTGTAACAAGTGAGTTTTACTTGACATAATGAAGAAAATAAATCTCTTTTGGCAAAAGAAACATAAGAGAGAGATTAACTCGTTTCACCCTTACAAGTCATCCAGAAAATCATTCTTTAATTGAGTTCATAGTTTTAACAAAGAATAGTGGCACATTTTTATATTTGGTGCAATGGGATATTAGTATTCATGAAACATCCAAGCCAAGGAATGACAAGATGATGATTTTTTTATTTTGCTTAGAAAAAATATTGGAAAATATTGAAGCAATTAAATATGAATAAACTGATGACAGTAATTTGGGATATTTCAGTTATTATAAGTACAACTACATGATTTGCTGAAGTACTCTTTGAGTATTTCAGCACAGTAATGTTAGCAGAGAAATGCTACTACTTATTAATTCCACAAAGACAACAAATGAATTAGTTTAACAATTATGTACAGTACTTGGATTTTTAATGGACTACCCAGTCCAAATAAGCAACCAAATATGAATATCAGTGAAGGAAAAAATATTAAAAGTAGCCTAACTCTCTTTTAAAGAGAGAGGCTATTTTTGTCAGGGATATCAAAGTGATGAAACCTGGGGCTCCTCCAAGGGCTGTCCCTTCCCTTGGAAGTCAGAGGGACTGCACTGTTTGTTTTGTGTTACAGAGGTATTTAAGTGCCCTGCTATAGTGCCTGCCATTCCACTGGACAGGGCTTGTGTTCCTCAATTCCTCCATCAAGCCACTGCATTTCAAGGAGCACTTGTCCCCAGACTTGGCTTTAATAAACTGGCCTGTTTGGAGATACAGGCATGTGACAGCTTTAATCCACTGCAAGATTCTGTGATTCAGGATGAGACTGACTTTGGTGACATCTGACTGTACCAAAGGCTCAGTTCTTCTCTGTTAAGCACACATTAATATGAACAAGTTATTTTGAAATTAGCTGCCCTCAGCGATGTGTAATTAATGTTACAATTTTGTCTTCCCTCATAGATGAAATTAATTAATGAGTTTTATGTAAATTCAGTCAAAGAAAGTGGAACTAGATATGCAGTCAAAGTAAATATGTAACTATACTAAAGATACCTTGCTGAAATTGCAACAGATTCTTGAAGAAAGTTTTACTAGCTCATAAAAATATTTTCATTCACGTGTGGATAGGTAGTTATACAATTTATGTCTGCACAAAATTTCCACTGAATCCTTTATATCCATATTTTTCACCCTCAGAACTTTGGCATTACAAAGGGGAAAAAAAAAAAAAAAAGTCCATTTTTACTCAAGAATCCTTGAGAGAAACTTAATCTCTCTATCAGCACTGGCATGTGCATTGCACTGTATACATCACGCCTACTCTGAAGGAGCTTTCTCATTCCTCCAGGATAATTCCTCTATGAGCATCTGAGTACTGAATAAAACACATATAAACCATCTGGCAGATGTTCTTAGTAAATCATTGAGAGGCTTGCATTAAAAATTAGCCACCTGTGTATTTATCTGTTCCTTTCTAAGTATCAATAAATTATTTAAAATGCTGAAATGTCTGTTTGAATTTATCAGTGTATTCTTGTTCATTGGTCTTTATATTGCAGTTTTCCAGAAATTAAAAGATAAGATAATCTTTTAAATTTAAATTACCTATAATTGGTAATTTATGGCAAGCAGCATAATCACTGGGTACAGTTACTCAATTTCTGGAAAAAAAAAAAAAAAAACCAAACAACCAACCAATGAAAAATAAAAAAAACCAAAAAACCCAAAACCAAAAAAACCCCGAAACAACAACAAACAAAACAAAACAGCAACAAAAAAAACTTAAAAAAACCACGAGGTATTCAGGTTTCATCACTTTTGCTGTTTGCTTTTTGTTTCAGAATAACACATGCCACCTGTAAAATATGTGGTTCTGAAGCAGAACTAGGATAGAGCTTCCACTTAGGCACAGCATGAAATTTGCTACCCTCAAATTCTAATAAGCTTTGTTTTCCTTTTCAAAGTGGTTCATTGATAATAACACCACAGAACTTTCTCTTTTGTATCTGTGATTAGATGCAGAGAGAGAATTATGTGAACAGTTTCTGCTATTGAACATTTTTTCTTTGACAATTGAAATTCAGTAATATTTGAATCTATTGTCTGTTTTTTTCTCTTTTGTTCTCCTGATTCTGTCTCTATGGTATAATTTAGCTAACTGAAAACTATAGCGGTTTCTAGTCTCCTTCCATGTTTGGGAGATCTTTAGTTAGAAACCATGAAATTAACACTTTCTGAATGTGGGCACATCTAGAGATCAAACAAATGATCAGAGTCCTAGCACTTAGTTGAAATCTGACATCAGGTGCCATAAACGGTGGTAGTTGTTAAAGTTCTTAAAATTTAAACCAGTTCCATCTGCAGCTAATCAGCTTCCTCCTATACATATAAGACAGGGATCAAATAATACCTTGAAGATCACCTGGACCTCATAAAAGCCGGCTAGAAGCTTGTTTGAGGGGAATATGTGGGTATTCAGGCTGGCTCTGGTGAAAGGGTTTGAGTTGATGGAAAGGTCATGATTGATAGCTTGAGCCTCTGCTGAACTATTTTGTTCTGAAACAGTTGTATAATGTGTCTGAGGAAGAAGCACATTTTTGTTGTTTGTTTGTTTTACTAGGGAGTATTTTACCTGATTATCGTTTGATAGGGGACCTATAGTTAGGGACCTTTGCTTTCAGCAACTTCATTTCTCTATAAGCACATTCCAAAATTGCTTCAAATAACTAGGTCGATATGTAACTATGTTTTTTGCTCTGATTCACCCTGACTCTTTTTCACAGCAAAAACTGCTTAGGGATGTTCGTGAATTTGAGTGATAAAAATACTATGCATGGTAGCATTTTCCCTTTTTTGAAAAGGTTCAGCTTCACTATCAAAAGGTTCTCTAAATATTCAATATAAGAAGAAAATTTTATCTTGTCAAGAATATGATCTTCACTTTTTCCTCTTGGAGAAAAAAAAAAAAAGCTTTGAGAGATTTTGTAGTTTTGAATTCTAAGCTGAAACAGGTACCTGCCAAATTGTGGGAAGGGTAAATGTTAAACCATCATATGCTTCTTTATAATTTCTGACTGTTCAGCTTCTTGAGGATGGAGCTACACAGAAATTTCCCTTTGTAGTAGCCTCATGCACTGGTTAATGAGACCTGATGCTTACCCTCAGTACATAGATGTCCAGGGAGTAGGATATCAAATCATTTGGCTGAGAGTTTGCTATTATCATGTTATATGTCTTAATGCTCATACATAACTTGAAAGCTCTGCTCCACTGCTAAGGTTAGGAGAGGATAATAATGTATTGACATGAAAAGGGAAGTGGAAAGTGAAAATAAAATGAATGACTAAAAGTGAGCTTACTCTTGATTGATGTTCTCAAGAAAGCTAGACAAGAATGTTGTAAAGAGTGAAATGGAGATGTTGAGGTTTGGAGGTAAAATAAACCAATTAAACCATGCTGTTTGATATCAGATGAAGTCACACATGATGACCTGGTCAGACCAACAGCATTAGTGAATAAAAGCAGAAAGTCCATCAAAACCAGATGCTACATCAGGATTTAACTATCATAAGCAAAATACACTTGAAAGTCAGTGCAGTGAACAAGGCATTGTAAGTTCATTGTCTATTTTGAATATAAGCACAATACCCTGAAGAAAGCATACAACCTAAACCACAGTCTTAAAAAGGATAAATAGGGCTATACAAATAAGGAAAAAAAGAAGAAGAAAATTCCAGCCCTTGTTGCTATGTTACTAGTCTTTGGAGCAAGATCATGCACACATGGAAATCAATGTCAGTTCTGTTTTTCAGTTTTCCTCCTGTGTCATAACTCTCATAGTTCCTGGCTGGGAAACAGATCATAACCAAGCCAAGTCTTAATAAACTCTGAGTGGGGTACTCCAGCTGAACAGAGCATATTTTGAGCAGAGAGATTCAGTAGTTGCTCATAGCAGGAATTATAGACTTCATTAATTGTATGCTGAGACTGGGGAGTGCATTAAGGCACTTGGAATGTATGGCATGGAAGCCAGGAGAGCTCTGGGAGACACCATGGCTGAGAGGACACATTTCTGGAGTATTGCTTAATTCTACCTCTAATCCCTGCAACAGGGGCAGAGGGGGAGGGAACACAGTGCCACAGCACCAAGATGAGCATTGCCAGAGCATGACTTCATTGTACTGGGTGCTGCTGAGGCAGAATGAAACAATCTTGACCCAAAAGAGTTGCAAAAAGTAGAGGAAACACATGGATTCACGACGAAGATAATGTGGGGACATGTGTTTTGGTTCAGAGTACCAGGAAGAAATCTCATCCCAACAGGAATTTAACTGCTTCTCTCCTTGCTTCCCATCTAATGGAAGAACAGAAATCTCCGAGGGAAAAAGAGCTAGAATATTGAAATTAAACTCTATGTGATGAAGAAATCTTCCCCAGCCAGTTTACATCTAAGGAACACTGAAAATAGTTAAGTTAGTCTTTCATTGTCTTTGTGCTTTCTCTTGGGCAAGTCGAGGGCCAGGCCACGGCTGGGGCTTAAGCATGTGATATCTGAGCAGGAACCCAGAGAACTGCTCTTCATCTGTGGAAAGAGAAGCCAGGGAGGATATCTTACTAATACCTTGAGCTATGGAGGTGAAATTAGTCCTGCTGAGAGTGTTGGGGCTGACCAGATGGTGGTCCCCAAAGACCTTTTCCAGCTTTTTATTATATGGTTGTAGGAACAAGGTCTGTAAACTGTCAAAAATGAGTATTCAAAAAATATTTTACACAGTGAACTTAATATGAAGTATCACGGTATTTTGAAAATCACAACAGTTAGCAACATTGCTATGACACATTTTGGAACTGAAGATGAAAGCAGATGAGGAATCACACAGCCCTTAGCTATTCTGTGACAATACAGCTTAAAGACAACAAAAAAAGGCCAGCTGCATGGTTTCAAACAGCCATAAATATTAGTATAGTTACTTCCCCAAGGGGAAAAATAGACTCCCCCCACCTCCTTTCCAAATCAAATACTTAGAGCTGCTGTTGCATAAGCATTTTCTTCTACTTATTTGTCTTTCTAGAAGTTAACCTCAAAGCTTATCTCTGCAATATATGCAGAAAACTTTTAAATTCCCAAAATATTAGGTCAATACCCAAGGTATAAAAAAAGTGGGTTTTTTTATCTTCCCTAATGCAAATTCAAGAGGTATTCCTCAAAATTTATTTTATATCTTTTAGTATTTATATTTTAATATGCATATATCTGTCTGTCTGGACATGACTGTAATAATCAATAGTTATATTATCTCTTTTATACAGATCAAGCCAAACCATTTCCAGTCTCTTTATGATATTCACTAGGAGTTAAATCCTCCACTTTTCCACAGTTTTTTGTCTGAGTATCTTTTTAGAAGTGAGATTTGCATAGGTTGTAGGAGGAAAGGCAATAATTAGGCTGTAGAAAGGAAACGGAAGAACTCCATCATTTCTACTTAAACTGATTATCATAATTTTGGGTAAATATCCTGGATTTACTTAATATTAGTTCATATTTTAAGATCAAATTAAGTGTCTGTGTAGGTCTACTGTCTATAAATAGAACAATGATGACTAGATCATACATCTACAATTAAGCAAATATATATTTATTCATTAAATCCCAGTATTTTTTCTCAAAATCACTGTAATAATGTGTCAAGATGGATTCATTGTATATAGACCATAATCCAATTTGTGCAATGATATTCGGCACACTGAAACTTCCATGTCAGTAGTACAAAGATATTTAAGGGCATGGCTAAGTCCTCAAATGTGTGGCATGCTGCTATTTTTAATCAGCATCTTCTGCATTTGAAGGAATAATATTCCCCCACCCTTCCCCCCAACCCCAAAAGAACTTAGATTCATTCCATTTTTGTCAACTGTTTCCTTATTTAATTTGATTTTCTGGTAGCTTTTATTTAGGAAAAGAGACCACATATGACTTTTATGACTCAAGATACATTCTTTGAAGAAATTTTATTAAATGTAGATATGTTTATG
Organism: Regulus satrapa; assembly: GCA_013396955.1. NCBI lineage: Eukaryota > Metazoa > Chordata > Aves > Passeriformes > Regulidae > Regulus > Regulus satrapa. The sequence continues at coordinate 273,568 of VWZN01010072.1, read as the reverse complement.
AATAAACAAATAGTCTTTCTCAGACTAGAATTTGTTCACCACACTAACATTCTCAGATCTATGTTTTAATGGAATTGCTTTAAATTTAGAAAGAGTAAATGAATTGTAAAAAAAAAAAATTGCCTTACTAAATTAGCATAGTTTGGAAGAGATTGTTCTTAATTAATTGAAAAGGTCTTCCTTCTATTTTTAAGGAAGAGCCAAGTTCAGGAATTTAAATGCTAGCACCGATATTAAGGGAAGTCTGCTCTCCTCTGTAGCTGCAGCTGTGGTAAGAGAGCAGAGTCCTTGTGAGGGAACACTTTTTAGTGTCTGAAGCAATTTAAATATGATCCGTGAATGACTTCTCAGTGGATTAGCTCCTAACCTTTAACTTTTGTGACATTATTCACATCTCATCTTGACATTTATAATGGAATATTCTCCTATTCAATTGTTTAAAAAATGTCCAGTTTGACTTCTGATTGACCTCTGATGAGAGCTGAGCTCTTTAAAAGGATTTAACAGTTGTAGCTTCATCTGTCTTTCTGGAAGAGACTAATGATAGGTGGGAATTAGTTCTATGAAGTAAAACAAATACAGCCATACAGAAAATACTTTCTGAAATTAAAAATAGTAAACGAATTATGCTGGGCTTGTTTCCTTCTATTAAATATATAGAAGTCTTCCATTCCAAGAAACTATAAAATAATTCTTAGGTGTTTCTCTGATGGGGGAAACCCCAAAATATCCAAAATATTATTAAAGGAAAAACTCCAGCACATTTAAAGGTGGAATAAATTTGAGCAGAGAACCACACTGGTATTTAGATGTATTTTATTTAATGTTAAAGTAAAATCTCAAATGATATTTCAAAACAACACTTTGCAAACTTAGTCAGTAATGTATTTAGAAGGATACCTTATATACCTTAAAGACACACCGGGCTAATGTTAACTCTAGAACCTTGAATTGCCAATGATGATTACAGAACAAGCATAACATAGCAATCCCCATGAAGACCATGAGTGAGATTCTGGATCCAAAAGTTTAAAAAGAATCAGCATCTCTATCCAGAACAGTCAATTTGTACTGATGATCAAGGCCCTAAAAAAATGTACCCTAAGTTGTCCAGTAGGACAAGAATCTTTCTTTCCTGTGACAGAAAGTATTAGTTATCACCAAAATGGTATATAAAGAGGATGTAACTTGTTATCCCACTAGCCTTTGCTCCCCCACGGCTGGTGGGATTAATTTCATTTCAGCTACATTAAGATACAAAGGCAATACAAAACTGCTGATAGAGGTGCTTTGTTCAGAAACCAAATATAAATAAAAATCCACATTACTAATGCAGCTGAAGGAGATTGAGCTTGTTCTTACTGATTCTCAAGTCGAATGAATGACTTGAAATTTGAATGCTATTGGCATGTGTCACAAGAACCAGTATTCTTGGAAAACCTTTTTTCTATCATGAGCTTACAGAATTTTTATTGAACTGATTAGAAGTTATTATTTATTTAAGCCAAATATTATTTTATGTGTCTTTGAGTTTCAGTGTCATATATGATACCATCTGTTGAGCTGGAAATCCAACATTTGGAAAACTGTAAGGCAGAAAATCCAGGGCATTTTAAAACTTCCTCTATACTACACTGGATGAATTTTTAACAAATTGTTTAAAGCAGGTGCCAGCTACTGACCATGCACAAACCCTGTGTGTTTGTTGGGTGTCTACTTGACGGGAATTTTGAAACAGTGGTCTAATGATTAAAAATATTTGACTATTTTAAATTTAAATTAAAATGGCTATTGAGAAGCAGTCTGTTATTATTCTCCTTTGTTGAGGAAATCCATGGCAGGGGCACTCCTAATGAGCTCTCTACTCCCAAGCTGCACAGATACTCACAGTAACTCATAGAATGCTAAAACCTCATCAGCTTTGCAAATGATCATAAACAGCAATTGATTCTGATCTCTTGGATACTTTTACTGTATTTCAACAATCACATGTAATTCAGAATACTACAGGGAAACTTGGGCCTTTGAAAGCAGATTTATTCATATACAATAACTTTCTAAAGGCCTTTGAGCAACAATGTTTCCAGTACTCTTTAACATGAAATGTTCTTATTTTAGAGGATCAGAATTCCTGGCTTCCCCACCATGGATTTGTCTTTAGAGTAACTACAAATAACTTACAGATTAGCCACTTTCTCTAGGTGTAACATATCTTTAATAGTTTTTGTTGTTGTTGTTGTTTTTGTTGTTGTTGTTGTTTGTTTGTTTTTCTTCCTTTTATTTTTTAACTTGAAAATCTTTCCCTCCTTTTTCCTACTCTACCTAGAAAAAATCTTGTTAAGTAGCAGCTGTCTTAGTGAGTCATAAGGACTAGAACATCAATATTTACTACCAATCTTCAGATGTCATAAATCACAATAAAATGGACTGTCCTGATTTATGCCAATAAAGAATACATAATGCTATGTAATGCTCCAAATTAATTTAAAATCCTTTTTCTAAAAATCATGGATAATGGTAGAATGGGTTGGGTTGGAAGGGACCTTTAGAGGTCATCGAGTCCAGCTCTGCTGCAACAAGCAGGGACATTTCCAGCTAGATTAGAAACATATCCAATTTGACCTTGAAGATATCCAGGGATGGGGACAGACATTTTAGTAGACCCTGTAGCTATAGGAAAAGGGGGTAATGATTTTAAACAAAAAGAGAGTAAGTTCAATTCAGAAATAAGGAAGTTGTTTTGTTGGTTTTTTTGTTTTT
>VWZN01010072.1:244381-260676 GCA_013396955.1 Regulus satrapa | reverse complement strand
GCAATTTTTTTTTTTTTTTTTTTTTTTTTCTAGACTGTTTAGAAAGCTTTTTTGCACATAGTATTACAAGCATTTAGGATAATGTTTACCTACATAGATAAGTGAGTACCTTAATTTGCCGTCTTGCAAGAAGGCCTATTTGAAATACCTCACTAAAAAGTCTGCATTTATCCACCTTCCTTACTTAGCAATCTTTCTTATCTTCTTCATCTTTGGAAACATGTTAAAGTGTCATTAAAACTAAATGCTACCTTCCAAGGCAGTTTCAAAGATTGCTGGTCCTATATATAATTATTTATTATTCTTTATTTTTGTGTGGAAGGAGGTGGTGGGGATTTCCAGGGAAAATTTTGAAGTCACAGGTAAGGAAAATTTCATTCTGGAGTGGAAGCTCATTTCTATTCCTAAATGGAATCAAGGTAAAATAATTTTGCACTAGGAGCAATATCTGTGGAGTTTGATACTCCATTGAATAGTATCAATTCACAGTCCATTGTTCAAGATAGGTTAGTAGCTTATGAAGGAATCACTTTTGTATTTGTGTATAATAGAAAGATTAGTAAGTGGAGAGTGCTTAATGATACAGATATTAAATCCTCTAATAGTCACCTTTCCAGAAATGAACATGTCAAAAAGTCTTTTTATATTCTCTCCTGCAAGTTTGTTTGTAAGTAAACAGAGATCCCGACATTCTCTGCAGCCAGGTTTATTGCATTTCCCACCTATTTCATTAAGTTCCAATTCTAAAAGTTCTTTTTAAAATTTCCTTTACTTACTATTTTAAAAGCCATATAAAACTAAGTTTCTATCCTATATTGTCTGGTTTCCGGTATAATTAATGACTGTTTGCCAAATTGTGGAAAATTGTTCCCACTTGTTTTTCCAGCAGAGAATTAGAGTTTTTCTAGTGGTTCTCAAGATCTTAATAAGATCCATTACCAAGTCCTTCCATATCTCTCTTCTTGCTATTATTTGAGCAACTGACAAGTACTTTGTTTTAATAGCAATTCAGTTGTGTCTCTAACCTCTCAGCTAATTAATGAGCCAAAGGGGATACTCTATGATGCACAACCATAATGGTCACTTGAGACCAACCTCTGAGACTGTAAAGTTATTCCAAACCATATGGCAGAAGGATTAGGCTTCCTTCTTACATTAAGACAGACTTCAGATCTATTCCAATTTATCAGTATAAATAATCTATCATTCCTCTCAGAATACCTGTGTATTTTTTGCAGTTTTAATGAAACATATATTTAAAGAGTGAGAGTACTGGATTATTAAATTCATCGGCTACTTGCTGGAAGGATCAAAACATTTTAGTCCTCACAAAATTTGTAATGCAGCACTTTTCACATACTTGATACTTTATTTCTTTCCACCAGCTTACTGAACCTGCATGTATCTGTAGTGACGGTCTTGGCAGAAGCGACCAACTTCTATTCATAAAATCTTCTATGAATTTATATGAAATTGAATCATATTAATAGTAAGATATATTAATCCTGTTCACTTGAATAAATCAGTTCTTAAACAGGCACTATATTTTTCTTATTGCCCTTCATCTGTAAATCCTAATTCACTTTACAGAGGAATCCTTTTCATTATTCTCATGTTAGAGAGGATAAAATGGAAGCAGTTTGTTTAAGGTAGCATAGCAAATTATATAACCTAACAAAGTAAAACTTTGTTTCTTGAACAGCACTCTGCTATTTAATTTACCAAACCAAAAATGTTTTTGTTGAGGTTTTTTTTTTTGGGGGGGGGGGGGTTTGTACAGTATTAATATATTTATTTGTTTATATAACTGAAGAAAACACATAATGATCTGCATCAAAATTGCACAGCCTAATGAAAGCTGAAATCAACATTATCCCAGGAGTTCCAGGAGAAAACAACAAAAGAGATTTTACAGAGAGAATTATCTATACAATTAAAACCATTAAAAGTACATTAAACCCCAGACAATTAGCATGAGAGTACTGATCGATTTAATTTTTCTTAAACTGTGGATGCAAAACAGAGACTTTCTTTTAAATTAGACATTCAATTTCTTCAGAAATATTTCTTACTTTTTTCTCCCAAGTATCACACTTCTGATATAATGCAGTTTGCTATCTACTCAAACATTTTTCATAAATAGGTCATTAATAAAAGCCAAAGTAAGGAACTCCTGATCCTGGTTTTAGGCTGAACTCTAAGGAAACTGAAGGAGGAGTATCTGTCTACCTATATGGCCTCTAAATAACCTGGAATGCAATGACCAATTTTAACAGAATGTGACAGATTGATAAATGTTTTACAGTAGTGCAATAGGCTTCATAGCAAAAGATAGTCTGGTAGAAATCTAATTTAAAATGAAACTCAGAAAAGATCCAACTTTTTAGAAATATAGTAAAGTTATAGATTAAACTATTACTATTGTATTGAGCTCTGGCTGATGGTTTAGGAGCTTTAAAATTACTACCTGATAACATCACAATACTAAGCTGGGTGTTATTATGTTTCAGAATACAAAATTTTAATATAGTTAAATATTCCTTAAAATATAATTAATTTACATTAATTAAAACTATAATCTACTGGATTTCACAGACTCATAGAATGGTGTGGTTGGAAGGGACCTTAAAGATCATCTAGTTCCACCCCTGTGCCATGGGCAGGTGTGCTGGGTTTGTGTGGCAAGGCTTTGGTAGTGCAGGCGGGGCCTGCCGGGGTGACTGTGAGAAGCTGCTAAAAGCATCTCCTGTGTCCATGCCCATGCCAGTGGCTCCAAGACAGACCCACCCTGGCCAAGGCTGAACCCCTCAGCATTGTCAGTGGGTTTGGTGAGCACCTGGCAACTAGCCAGGATCAACACATCCAGTGCAGGAGCATCTTCCACTGGACCAGGCTGCTCAAAGCCCAGTCTAACTGTGCTTGAACACTTCCAGGGATAGGACATCCACAATTTCTCTGCCCAGCCTGTTACAGTGTTTCTCCAATCCTCTCAGTAAAGAGTTTCTTCCTAATCTATCCTCTTGCAGTTTAAAGCCATTTGCCCTCATCTCATCACTACGTGCCATTGTCAAAAGGGCGGCTCTCTTGTAGGCTCCCTTTAGGTACTGGAAGGGGTTTTAATGTCTCTCCAGAGCCTTCTCCATCTGAATGAGCCCAGCTCTCTCAGTCCTTTCTCATAGGAGAGGTGCTCAAGCTCTCTGAATATCTTTGTGGCTTCCTCTGGATCCACTCAAACTCATCCACAACCTTTTTTTTTACTGCAGCCCCCAGAGCTCAATACAGTATTCCAGGTGGGGTCACATGAGAGTGGAGTAGAGAGACAGAAACACCTTCCCTGACTTACTGGCCATACTTCTTGTGATGCAGCCATAGACACATATTTACCTGCTGCAATTACAGTTCAGCTTGTTCAGCTTTTACAGGGACTTTGCTCACTTCTCTGTGTTAATTATGGCATTAATTTCATATTCTACAAACTAACTTTCAGCAGCAAAAGGTCAATAACCATGTTTTTAATGTTAAAAGAAAAAAAAAAGGAAAACAAACCACTTGATAGACTGAACTATTTATGTCCATCTTAAGATCTAATAAAAAGCCTAAAAGTCATAGAATGGCTAGTTTTTGCTCCTGAGTGCCTGAGAACCTGAGGGACCTAAGAACAGAACCTATGCAACTTCCTGACAGTTTATGTAACCTCTAATTAATTCAAGGTTACATGTCAGCCTGGAATATATAAATATATATATATATATAGTTTTTTTTTTTTTTTTTAAATCAAGAATAAAACATTTTTATCCTACTTGGTTCAATCTCTTCACTTTTTGCCAGTTATTGCTTCAGGCTATTCTGTAGAGCTTCTGAGTAGTTATAACTTCTCCTCTGGATGCTGTTGTGTTACATTAACCTCTGGTTCTCAAAAGGTCATATTTTTATTCATTCTCAGAATAAAACCACAAATACATTCTCTTAGGAGATCCAAAAAACCCCTCTGTATTAAACAAAGGAAATTTTTCATATGTCTTCCACAAGTTTTCTTTTCCATATATATATATATATATTGACCTTATAACACTATCTAGCCTGAACACAGTTTCATTGTAAAGCGTATGTGAAAGACAAGAGCTTTTCTTCAGTAGCAAACCAAAAATAAAGAGCTCTATGAGATCTTTCTGTCAGCAGGGCAGCATTTCCAGTTTATTTATAGTTGTCTAAAATGGGTGCTTTCATTTCAGATTTCTGCCCATGTTGCAGGAATTCATAAAAGAATGCAAGCAAGTACATTACCTGATTTTCTCATGTTCCAAATATATTTTCTTCCTAATGGCTCCAATAGCATTCAAATCAAAACCATTTTTCTACTGAATCTAGACATCCAAACTAGAATGCAATGGACAGGATCCACTAACTGGGGATAATGACTCTTCACCCTTGAAGGGATGGATATTTGTTTTTAACATTTTATGAGGAAATGTTTTTTACTTCCATTTCCTTCTTAGAGGAAAGAAACTATTTAGGGGATTTAGTAACCCAGATGTTACAGAAATATTAATTCAATTAGTGAGGGGGGTTGGGACAAAGAAAAAGTCTTTTGTGTGCTTTACTTCAGAGGATTATTCTGAACATTATGGCCTAATTCCTAAACATCTTCTAACCTGATAGAAAAAGTGGCTTCACAGTGTGACCACTGAATTTGGTTATCTTGTTACCTACTACAGCTATAAAGCTTTGCTAGGAGGTAGGATACACCAGGCAGCTGGCCACATACTGTAGTTGATAGGTCAAAGCTGGAATTCCTTGGACCTGGATTTGTTTCTGTTTCTCTGCCACAGACTGAAGTGTCTGTGGAAATGGATCTCTCATCTCTATGCCTCAATCTCCCCTTCTTCAAAGGGGGAACAGTTCTGTGTCTTACATGTGACAATGAAAAGTGTTATAGGAGAGTAATTTATTAATTGATACAAGCTGGTTTATGTCACATATTGATTAGAGTGCTTTATGCTGGCTTCCAAACAAGTTATGGTTTAAATTAAATAAAATCAAGAGGGAAACAAATAGTGTAAGCATTTGTGTAAGCATTAGTGTAAGCCTTTCATCTTGTTTTAACTCATCTTTAAATTGCCTTCACTCCTAGGCTGTGGCAGTTTGCTGAATACTGAGACCCTGTACACCTTCATTCATGAACTCTGATTTGTTATCTCCTTCCCTATGTGGTTGTGGGCTGCCAAGAATTATACATGGAACTTACCCCTCTATACATCAAATTGGGGGAGGAAGGTCTGTTCCCTGACATACCAAAACATACGTGTGAGAGATTTTCAAATAAAGTTTTAAAGGCAGCAGAGGAGCTGTTTGTCCTGGAATAATCAGCAGGTTGTTCCAGACCTACAGGGTGGCATAGTAATAAAGGTGCAAAATGTTCAGTGGGTTTGGAAGACAAAGAGGGCAGTCAGAAAAGGGGACCTGGCAGGCTGCAGAGAGAGGAAGAGGTCAGGAGAGCAGTGGTGCAAACAGGGGTGGACCTGTGAAGTATTTTAAAGTGAGAAAGAGAAACTTGAACTTATTATGGAAAGAAACAAGGAAAGGGCAGGATAGAAAATCTTTGTATTTTGGATGGAATTAAAAGAGGCCAAAAAAGCTGAGAGCAACTGGAAGCTGCTCATCCAGATTTGGAATTTTATCTACAAGATTCTCATAGCCGAACCCACCATCCTTTGATCTTTATCTTTTTCAAGTACTCGAAAGAGCACAAGAGCACTGCTGCTGTTGAATTTAAATTGCATTCCACTGCCAGATACTGGAAGTAACTTACCTCCACTCAACCTAATCATTTTGTCATATCATCATTTAAAACATCAGTTACCCATTCTTCTTTGAAATTGCATAATGATGTTCTTTCCGCTACTGTGAATCACTTCACCGTTCATCATGTAGGATAATGTGTAGGTTTTCATGCCAGAGCTGCATCTAGAGTGTTCAAGCAGATGTTTTCATTGCATAACTTGATAGGAGGGGTGAATTTAAGGACTTTCACTGATGGTACAACTTGACCTTTATTTGGAAGAGTTTACTCTATCGCTTTGCACCACATTGATTTTCCTCACTAACCATCACTGCATAATGCAGCAGAAGTAACAACATCCTAAATACAATGTCTTAAATCTATTTTACAATATTCACAGTATTTTAAATAAAATTAAATCAGTTATATTGATTTTCCTGTAAATTTTTCTGACCAAGAATTGAAACCTGCCCATTTGGATTTGACATCTAGTATTTATTCATTTGTACCTTAAAAAATTATATGAATTATTATAAATTTTATGTTATGCATAGCATATTGCCACTAAAATTAATGACAGCATTATTTCATATATAAATCTTAAGTATTTGAAATATGTGGGCTTAGTTTGACTAAAGTTGAAGGAAAAATCCAAATTTAAATTTCCGTAATTCATAATTTTTATTTAGATAGGTGTAAGGAATAATAGCTAAATTTACTAGTCTGTCCTTTTTAGTTAGACACTTTCAAGAATGGGATGTGTTAGATTCCCTCTCTTCTGCTATTAAAAAGGAAAGCCATAAATCAAATTTGAGCTTTTTCCTAGCATCATAGCACCAGATTTCCAGTATTAAATCCTCTTTATAGAATGGTGATACAGGTATGTGAGCTTTTGTTTTCCTATTTACATGCATTCTAGATGCAACAAAATTTTCCTGCCATATTTGGGGTCCAGGTCCAACACTTATTCTCTTTTCAGAGATCTGCATCACAGGATTTCCATGGAAAAATAATTCTATCTTATCTAGGAAGCTTCTTTTCACTCTCTGTAGGCCTGTTTTCAAGTTCCTTTTTCAGATGTGATAACAAAATAGGCAAAATATTGTTAATTTGCACCAAACTCTTCCTTTCATATCTATCTGCCAAAGTATAGAATAACTTTAAAAGGGTGATAATCTCGGCATTTCTTCCTCAAAGAGTGAAGAACTTCATCGGTAGGTCAGCTTTTATAGATCTATCATCTCTTATTTAGCAGACAAAGCACTCAGACAAAAAGACAACTTTGAGTTGTAGGATCCTGGAGGATATATAATGATGGAGTAAAATCTTAGTATTCAAACAGATGTATATTTAACACAAACAAATACTGTATATTAATTTAGTCACAGATTTTGTGATATCTGATATTTTCTCTAATCTTTAGCTCCTAAGGTAATATTTTTACATAAGAATCTCAGCCTTCATATAAAAGCCCCCTCACCTTGGCCCTCATGGTTAAAACATTAACTATAAAGTCTCATGTAAAATTGAAGAGGGCAAATAAAATATGTAAATATGATAATGTAAATGCATATTTCTAAAACCAATCTCATTAATATTCAGGAGCTAACACATTTCTTTTGAGTGTCCGAGGTCAGCAATTCTGCAAATGACACAACCTTTAACCTGGTAATGTAGAAGATCAACATAAATCATAAAGGATAAGAAGTAGTAAGGAGAGAGTGGAGAACCTGGCAGGAAAAACAGTGATTCCATTATGTACCCTTTCCATGGGCACTTTTGTGCAACACAGCTGAGTCAGTGAAGCAACTGGAGACATTAGACTTGACAGCAGAAATGGCTAAGTAACTTAAGTGGAGAGAGAAAGGCAGTTGCTTTTGTGGATGGGTTTGCACAGCACAGTATACAGGAGGCAATGTTAAAGAAAGTGGAGAAGGGAATAAGCAGGGTGTTAAGGGCATCATTGTTGAGGGAGATAAGGAGGGGGTTACATATTAGTTTACTTTAGATCTGTCTAAAGCTGTCTGGACTAGAAAGAAAAGATTCTCTTCTACAATAATAAGATATAAAATATGGAATCTATATACTTTGAAATCCATAAAATAGTTACATTTTAGCCTTGATGAAAAGTGTATATAAAGCTTCAGTATAAAAAAAAATTATGATTTTGAAATTTTCATTATTTTTAAATCTAAATCTTTACCTCTTAAAGAAGAGGTAAAAATGAATCTGCATTATGATTTTAGGTTAGATCTTAGTTCATAACTTACATTCAGGTGCAAACTCCTTGTTCCTCCTCTGCCCATATCTTGGTTTGTGTGCCAACTGTCTTCTGGGAAAGTCAAGAGTGTCCCCTGTCAAGCTTTAGCAGTCTGTACAGCTAAAGATATTCTTGGCTCCAAAATATTAAATCAAATCTGGATTAGGCAAGTCAGCCTAATCTAAAGACAGTGTAGTTATCTTACCTTAGACAGAATGACTTTTAAATGAGTGCCTTGTAACATGAATGGCATATGTGAACAGGGAGATGCTCTGCTCATCTCCCTTGAGCTGCTTCAGGACATTCATCAGGTGGAAGGCAATAAACATCTTCTGGATGCTTTACTGCATCTCACACAAGAGAAAGCCTGGGAAGAAATGAAGCATCGCAGCCAACCCAGTTCCCACCCGCCAGGATGGGTGCAGCTGTCACTGCCAGTGCAGGGACAGTGCAGCCTGGGGATAGCACCTACTGCCCACGGGGCAAGGTAGCCTCTCTGCAGAGCCATTTCCTGGCCTTTCCAGTCTCCATGGAGTAATGCTTGGCATATGCAAGCTCTCATTTTAAAAATGCTCTTTAAAAATGTTTTTCCAAAACCCTTTAATGAGTTCAGCAGTCTCTAAAAGTGAAATACAAAACTCCTGAGCTGCTAAGTCTGAAGCTTTGGAGCCCCCTAAATACAGATAGTTTATTTAAGTTCTGTTCCTTTACTGGGTGATTTTCTGAGTTTATTGCAACTGAACGATATGATTCATATCCTATATTTCTTACTTCAATCATTTAAATTTCTTCAGAGGGTAATCATCTTTCTACCTGTCTAAAACATTATGCTCTCAGTTGTCCCCTTATTTTTCATTATCTATTAATTTCTAAATACAATTTTAGCTGAGGTTTCATTCACTTTCTGCTTTTGAGAAATGCCAATTTAAACGAGGAGTTGAAACTCAACACTTTATTATTTTTTATCTATGCCTACACCTGTAATATGAAGAAAAAAAATATTTGGTATGTAGCCTAAAGCATCAAATTCCGCCATGCAATATATTGATCACTGATTAGAACAATTCAGCAACAACTCAGGCCAGTTGGCAGCATTGGGATCTGCTCAGCCTCATAACCTATACAATTTTTCAGGACTATATTCAGTTATTACACCGCTGAAAGAAATTAATTGCCTGAAAACATATTCTCTATGAGCTTTTATGACACCATACAATAGAAATGGAATATAATTGATTCTGGAAATTTAAATGCTGTCATGTCATCATCTTGAAGATTTAGACATGCTTGAATGCATGTACACACACTTTATATTAGTTCCAGTCTAAGGGGTGCTGTTTCATGTAAAGAAGCCTGGCCTTGAGCTTAAAAAAACAGGTTTTGCAATTCTGATTTTTCCAGGGCCTGTTTGCTATCCTTAGGAAACATTCTGATGCCTTCTGTTTTCTATCTGCCTAATATGAAGATCATACTACTCTCTTTTATGCTGCTTGAAGAACTACAGATGAAGTTAATGAGGGATGGGAAATCAAAAACCCAAAAACTAGTAAGTCATTGCATTGTCTCAAGCTTCCTTAACAGCTTAGAGTTGGAAAATTAGGAAAATAAGTATGTAATGGCTAGACTGCTCTTTGATAGTTTTCACAAGCAATTCTGTGAAAAGACAGTCTGATTTCCCCTAAAATTGCCCCTCACCTCACAAAACACCACAAACTTATATTTTATGTCTCTACTGTCTAGGTTTTATCTAAAACTTCGCTAAACTTTCACAAGATCATCCTTGGGTTCTACAGACTGGGAAACCATCAAATTTGGGTCTGGCACACCACACTGAATTTATCCTGTGACAAAACGTGGGTTTGGATAAAGTTTATCCTGGGTTCAGTTGTATATCTCATAAAGCATGGATTGAATGAATGTGAGTTGTTTTCAGGACTGGCCAGAAGTAGAAATATGAGATTTGATTTAGGGTATCTCTGCTCTGCCTTGAACTTAGTGCCAGTTTGGCTGCTAACATATATGAGAACAGCTTCAATAAATGTGAGGTTATATATAGTCCCAGAGGGGATGTGTAAACCACTGGGGATGTTCATTATTCTGAAATGATCTAACTCTGCCTCCAGCTATGTGTGCTATGGCAATCATCAGGCCAAAAGTGTCTGCCTACAGAGTCATTTAGCTCTTGTTTATAGTCAATGGGGAGAAGTGGATATCTGTAGGGCATGGTTCATCTCACTCTGGAGAAGACATCTAAAACAGATCAGATAAAAGGCACCCTAGAAGTGCCAGAGCACACTTCCAAGCTTAATCTGTAGAGACAAGAATTTGATTTAGGATTGGAGAGTGGTAGAGAGAGGAACAGGCAAACACAGAAGGCAAGATATCTGCCTAATTTTATCCTATTTTAGGATAAAATTTTAATCCTTCCTGAAGGTCCCCACTGCTCTCCTTTAACTAAGAAGAGATAATGGGATGTTGGTCTTGGGTAACAATATCCATGTCTACAATTTTAAAATGGCAGGATTAATTCCAATTTGGGACACGTTAGGCCTAGTTTGACCAGATCTGCAGGACTTACAGACCTTTAGATCAAAAAATATTCATGGAAGTTTTATTGGAGCAGATGAAACAATAAAAGATGAAACAAAAAATCAACAAACAATAAAAAATATGATATTATTTAAGAGTACATTCTAAATTATATTGAATTACATATCTCTGTTTAGAGTTTTAGTTGCATCTAGTTGTGAAATTGATTTTTCCTTTTTTATATTCCTTCTGTGTTCTATCAAATTATTATTGTTATTGATAATAATGATAATGATGATGATAATAACAACAATAGTAATAGTTACTTCTACTTACTTCACAGCACAGCCCAAAATTGTTTTGCAATGGAAACTAATCTAAGGACTTCACCCAGGTCATGCCCCAAAAGCAGCATGGCTCTATCTGTGACACAGCACCATAGTAGGGTATGTTATCATCACTTGGTCTATGCATTTGAGTTACTCACCAATTACTGGTAGATAAAAAAGCAGCAGCACATTTAATACTGTAACTATGCCTTAAGGAGCAAATATGATTGCAATTTGGATCAGTCTACCCAGGACCAAATGACTGGTTGAGAGTATAGGGTTTTTCTTATGTTTCAGCAGGATGGGACATGGATAAATATTATTGGAAAGTAGCTTGAAACAGAGCTTAAAATTATTAACCTAAAGGAGTCTATGGTACTTTGCAAAGATAATTTTTAATTGCTATAGATCTATTAATTTTAATGGTGGAGTTATGAATTATTTATATATTTCAGCAAATATTCTTGATATGACTATATATCTTACATATATATAGATTCACACTGATAAGAAGAGTAACTTTGCAGTGCAAAGGAAATTTCACTCCATGCTTGTTTACATCTCTGGAATTCATCTTGACAGGTTTAAATAGGGAAGAAAGTTCAAAGCTAGGAATTTCCCCAAAGGAATTTGGCAAAAAACTAACATAAGAACTTTGTCTTAGCAATGTGTTAATTTTTTAGTGATAGTCTGGTCTGAGTAAATTCTTCTCAATATTTCAATTATAAACACAACTTCTTTGTTTAGTTGTTTTCTGTAAAATTTTATTATGGTATTTAAGGAATACTGTACCATTAAGTATAGAAATTGCAATTCCAGATACTTTGTAAAGAAATTATCTCTTTAATGTTTTCAGATACCAAAAATATGTTGTGCAATGTAATATCTTTTCTGATACAATTGCATTGAAAATAACTGGTTGCACATTAGTGAGACTTAATCCTGTGATATCAATATGAATCTTCTACTCATTTCAATATACTGCACAGCATGCTCAGCAAAATAGAGCTTAAATAATGTTAGCAAGAATGAAGCATAAAAGTTAAGAGGCTATTACAGCCTTAACACAGTAGCCCAAAGATTTTGGTAGAAATCAGATCAGGCTTTCATATTTTTGTGTCACAAGTTTCTGTTCAGGCTATCTGTAGTTTGTAATTAGCACATTCCAGTGAAAAGTCTCTTCAATTGACATAAAAAGTAGCATCCAGAACTGATACAAATTATATTTCTTTAACACTGCTCTGGAAGAACAGCTTGAATCTACTGCCAATATTTAGGGAGGGAAAGTACTAGAAGATTATCATATGTAAAAGATGTGTATTCCTGTTGGGACTCAAATGTTTAAAATCCAGTTAAACAAAACTACTACTCCATCCACTAAATTTATCCATAGAGTTATGAAATAAGGGAAAGGAAACATTTTCAGGCACTTCAGAGAAGCTTATGTGGCAGAAAACTTGAAAGAGTTCTTAGAGTTCTTTGGGAATTCAAAGGACTGCTGAAGGATAGTGTATAAGGGAGAAGGATGTTTACTTCCTTTACAATTTGCTCTGAAGCTCCTCCAATTATCTATGTACAGAACAAATTGCCTTGGTTTTAATGTGTTGGCAGTAATATTTTTGGAGAGCAACACCGCCTGTAATAGTTTACAATAGTTTAATTTCCAGAATAATAAGACTTTTCCCTCCAAAACATGCCTCATCCTCTACAAAATGTCGAGACTCTATTTCCAAGTGAAAGGTGACCAACTAGATAATTAGCTTTTTCAGGGCCCTCATGTAGCTTTGGAGCTATTATAGCAATTTAAGAACAGAATCAACTTTCCAAACAGTAAATGGACACTTTGTGGTGACTGAATGGACCAAATGTTTCTACAATCCAGAGGGAGAAAGAAATACTCTGCACTGATTCACAGTAGAGCATCTCTCTCTACAACTATACTGAAGCCAGTTATGACTGAAAATCAAATTTAGATCAAGGTCAGCCTGTATGTTTTGATAGCCTTAGTATACAGAGTGAAGTGATTTAATAAGCTATAGACAGTATTTTTGTTTTTCAGGAACTGATTTTGATTTGCATGCTACATTGAGGCTTTGGAAAACCTTTCATCCCTGGGGTCAAGAAATAATTTAACTGTTATATACATACTAGAACTTTATGAGTGGGACGTATTTTAGAAAAAAAAGGTGTTCCAGTTCTAAATACAGTGTCTTATAATATAGGAAATAAAGTACATTTTCACTCTGATAATAAAAAAAGGAGTGAAATGTCATGCTTAGTGAAATCTGAAATAATTTTGAAAGACAGAGGAGCAGTGTTCTGCTAAGCAGAAAACAGCTATTAGAGCCTCACTGATGAGTTTGTGGAAAATGTTACTCCTATGACACAGTCCCCAGGCATATTCTGGATACTGGCTGTTATTCTTAGAGATGTATTTACAGCTCTTTTCAACAAAAGTAGTGTTCTGAATCTTTCCAGGAAACAGCAAATTATGCTCATGATTCTTCATCATTTGCATTCCTTTAATGCCTAGAGAAGTAACCAAGAGGCATTCAACACATTATTTAAAAACAAACATAGGTCCAAAACTTACTAAATGTAGCCAAAAGGAACTTAAATGAAATTCAATGGAAGCACAAAAAACTTAGTTCCTTATCAGGAAAATGTTGCCGAACAGGTTTGTCTTTGAAATCAGGATTTCCTTGTTTGTGCTTGTTTCAAGAATCAGCACTATTCAATCAGAACTCTTCTTGAGTTTCTACTTTTGGACAGATTTTCAAAGGTATTTCAAAGTCTTAAAGGATAACCTTAACTAAATTTAAGATAAACCAAAATTACTCTCTTCACATGTCTGTAAAGGACCGAAAATTCACACACAAAATAAGTCACTGGAGACAGATGGAGGAAAACCATTTATTATTTGAAAAGAATAGAAGAAAGCCACATTTCCTTCTGTAGGCATCCCCTTTAAAGGAGTTATATTTTGAATATGTTAATGGCGTATCTATCTGCATATAACAAACCCATCCTATCACCTCCCTGCAGTCCTGTAGCAGTCTGACACTGACTCCAGGGAGAACAGGATTAAGATGCAATGCATTTTTCACTGAGGGGTCATTCTGAGATATTTTGTTGTCAGACCCACTGCAGATTTCCCTATCTAGATGAAAATTAGTGTAAAAGAATTGCAGAGTTTTTCTGTATGACTAGTGAGTAAAAACTTACTCCTATGTTGCCCTTCAATTCAACCCACTCTTCTTTAAGACTCTTCTTTCTGCTTGTTCCCACTTGCTTATGTCTTCAGTCCTTTATCTATTCCACAGAACTGTCATCTGAACAAACTAATTTTAGACAAAATAAAGACCCTTAAGTCCAGAAAAGATTTTTAAAATATTAAACTGTTGAACCTTTTGGTCAAAGAAAAAATATTCAGGGCAATGTATTTTGCTTTATAGATCAGATGACATGTCTGCATTTGCCCAAAGATCTAGATAAAGCCTGGAAGGAAGCCTCCTGGCATGTTAAAGGAAGTCCTTGCACCTCTCTTGAAGGCTGTCAGATTGGATGGAACTAGTTTGCTTGTCTTGGCAGTCTTTCTAGAGCCTGCGGATACTTGCAGTTGGACAAAGACACCCCAGAGAGGCTGCATGACCCCCCTCCAGCTACCCTGGAGGATTTTCTCTAGGACAGCCGTGGTTCCAAATCCATGATACTTCAGATAAAATAGGACGACATACTCTCAGTTCCCATGAACTGAATCCATTGTCACTAAGTATTATGATAGCTTCAGATAAAGCAGATGCTACAGGAGTTGCAGCACTGACTTATCACGCAATATTGAAATGAGATACACAAGAGGAAGAAAGTGGCATTTCTAGAGACACTATTTCGGTGTTATTCTCTAGTAACATTTCTGCCATTTAGACTATCCCAAGAGCACCAGTTAAAGCATCTGAGAGTCTTTTACACAAGACCTCATTAGCACAAGTACACAAACTGTTTTTTTCAGCTCTGTGAAAGGCAGGTACAAAATTATTTGAGGTAGGTTCCACTTGTCCTTTTCTGATCTGTAAGCAAGGAGAACATGGGATTTCATTACTTCCACTCTAAGTATCTAAAATGTAGGCTTTCTGTCTGAGCCTGGTATTACCCCTCAAAGACAGCAAAGAGAAAAGAGTGTAGAAGTCAAAGAAAATTATTGCAGCATGAGATGGTAGTGCCTGTGTCTTTCATTAGCCAGAAAGCAACTTATCAGAACAACCCAAGCTGTCTGCATCTGGAGAGATGAACCTTGTCTTTGGAGTCCAGATACAAGAGAGGCCAATATTTCACATTCATTCATCCTCTCTGGCAGTGCTTAGTGCATGAATTGTTATTTCAGTTAATGGGCTTTACAGTATCTTTAGCCTGCTACAGAGAAGAAGAGAAGCAGAGCTTCTCTATCATTTGAAAAGCAGCATTAAACAGAAATATAACTTTATTAGATCAACCAGTTTGCTTGGTGTGGGCTCACAGTGCCTCCCCTTCAATAGTTGTTTCAACAGGTACCAAAGATAGCAATTCAAACTACTGACTGCAATGCAGCTTAAGAACTCAGATGGATTTGATGCAGTTAACCCTGAAAAATGCAACTTATTTGATTACCCATAATTTTTTAGGGATTTGTCCTCAAATAGCTTCTCAGTGTTAATTTTTATTCAGTCTTCACTATGACATGATATATATTGGTAACTGCTACAATATTATGTTAGTGACAATATAAGATATATTCCTTATATTACTATGCTTTACATAATAATTCTCTCTTTATTTTAATTTCCTTATATTCTTTCAGTTTATATTTGTAGTTGTATATTAATTTTTCACTGAACCTCACTGCCTTGCGTAAGATAAAACAAATATTTTTACAGCAGAGATGAACTTCATCTCCCATATCATAAATAAAATACCTAAGAAATTGTCAAACTCAGGATAAGAATATGTTCTTCAGCGTTGGACGCCTTTTGAAAATATTTCAACTTTTTTTTAGAATCTGCAAAATTTTTTACAAACATATTATTTAAGAGAAACAGAACACAGTAGAATTTTATTCCCTGAGACACTATTAAAAATGCAATATCCTGAATACCACCAAGCATGTGTAGAAAGGGAGGAGCAGTGTCGGGAATTTTGTGAGTGGCATGCGTGGGCAGATGGAGCCATTTACACAAACCAGTGTTGGTTGATGTGGATAAACGGAACCATTTCAAAAGTAAAAGCATCAATAATGACCTTGTTGTACTGAAGGGTAGACCAGCCCATAACCACATGATCCCATCCTGGGCTCTTGGCAGTCTGAAACTTGACTTCCTGCATATAGCAGTCTATAAATACAACTCATCCAATTAAAAAAAAAAAA
>VWZN01010072.1:225165-244290 GCA_013396955.1 Regulus satrapa | reverse complement strand
TTTTTTTTTTTTTTTTTTTTTTTTTTTTTTTTTTAATAAAAGGCTTTTGAATTTGATTCTTTTCTATGGAAATCCTCAAGTCATGTTCCTTCCTCCAACCAAGCCAGCCAATCTCCTCACATAAATAAATAAATATTGTTTCCCCATTTCGTCTCCCATTTTCAGAGCTGTAAAGATTATAGAATATGTATCAGTACAAGTTTGAATGTAAGAGTGTGTTTCTCTCTCTCTCTCTCTCTCTCTTTTTTTTTTTTTTTTTTTTTTTTTTTTTTTTTTTAAATGGGGGTTTTGNNNTTTTTTTTTTTTTTAAGATGGAGCTGTCTGGATCGGTAGAAAGCAAACAATGCCCCTCATTTAGCATTGCTTTTGGTTAACTGGAGGCTTGCAAAGCTACAGTCACATATATCAGACAACCATAGTGAGCTAAACCTAATACCTCTGTAGTTATATTTGAAAGGCAAAATTGTACTGAACCTGAGTTATCCTAGGACTGCTTGACAGAGGTGTTGAAACCGGGGGCAGATTAAAATCATCGAAGGAGGAAGAGGAAAAAAAAAAAATAAAAGGAAGAGAGGTGAAGGTTTAGATTTTGTGAGAAACATGCTTCACTGAACTCTGAATTGATGTGGTGAATTACATTAACAACTGATGCTGATGCGTTAGGTTTGGTGGCAGATTAAATCCATATGTGGTTACCACTCTGTGATACAATGTTGATCTGTCTGTGTTGGGCTATTCCAATCAAAAGGCTCCCCCTTCAGCTAATTGTACTTGCACAGGAGAGGCTGCCTCCACTAATGTCAACCAATCTCTTGGGAGGTCTGCTGTGATCCTCTTTTTGTTGGCTTGACAAAGGCAATAACTTTATTTACTTTCACGTCTAGCCTCTGTGATACCCCAACTTTTGGAAGCAGTTTCTTCTGTCCTGTTTTTATATACAAGAATTTCAAAAGTGACTCTAAATTTTGGGGAATTTTTGTTGTGAAATAATTTTTAGCACTTTCTGAAAACATTATTCATAACATAAATGCTCCCAAAATACTCATAAATATTAGGCCTAGTAACACATTGTAGCATCAACTGGTCCAATCCAGCTGATGGTATAAGAACCACATGGATTTATAAGGTGTGTTTGTTAGTCCAATGAACTTCCTTGAGGAGGTGACTGCCGTGGGTGCTGGATCAAGAAGTCATTATGGTACAAGTGTCAGAAGACTTCTGCAAGGATAACATCTGGCCTTAGGATGCTGATGATGCAGAGAGGATTAGCCCAGCAAAACCTACAGTGGCTACTCTACCCATATCCTACAAGATTTAGCCACTAACAGAGTGACTACAGTTTCCTGACACCTAGGCAGGATTTCTGAAGGGCTGAGCAGCCCGCACTACTTAGATGGTGGAGACAAGCACATGACAGAGAAAGGCAGGAGACATCATGCCACTTGTGCAAAAGAAGATTGAAGGAAAAAAAAGGAAATTAGATCAAGGTGGGGACATTCTAATGGTGGATTCCTGGACCTTTCTGGCCATTATAAAAAAAGGGAAGTTTAGGCAGCAAGCAAGATTCAATGAGATTAAAGTTTAAGGCTGATGCCTCTGAAGGCATTTTGATGCACACATCTGCTCTCTTGACCCTTATTGAAAACAGACATGGTCACTTCTGCTGAAATCTTCAAAGGTTTCAGAAGCATATATGTGCTGAAGGGGCTGAGCTTTGCTATGCAAACACTAAGTATTTGGGTCATTCAAGCATATGAAATATTCATAGGAACAAATGTGATCAAACTTCTCAATTTGTTTATGATTGGAATTAAAACATTATCAAGATGTTTCTGCCAATATCGTGTATAAATATGTCCTCTGCATAGAAAAAAAATAATTCTGATTCTCCTCCTGCAGTCTACCTTGTGTGTGCCCTACCTGAACCTGCAGTCATTCTTGCTTAGATTCTGGCTCTGCTGGGTGGAGGATATTCACTCAGGAAGGTATCAGTACCACACCTGGCACTTGTTCAGACCCTACTCTCAGAAAACAATTTATTGCTCTAACAAAATGATGCAACAGTTTTCCAGACAATTTTTCTCTTGTATTTCATACCCCAGAGAAAGAGGCCAGCTGTAGTTCCAGACATGAGTCATACAGGCAGGTAGACAGTAACCCTTTCCTGGCTGACTTATAGTGTTCCTGCACATTCCCTGCATTGCCCTGGCCCACTGAAAACATCACAGAGCATCTCTGCCTCTCACCCCACTCCATACATCTCTGCAGACTGAAGCTGCATCTTCACCAGCACATTACTATGTGGCACTCTGCTCATCAGCCAAGCTTTTCAATAGTGCAAATCTTTTATTGCAGTAACAGGATAAAATCATATCTGGACAGAAACAGCTCAGCCTTGTCATCATGTAGAGGCTGAATCTCAGTGTAGAGGCTGAATGCATCTCCACCTGTTGGTACAGGTTACTTGATAACCCTCACCTGTCACTCCAGCTCTGCAGCAAATGTAGGGGTGTTTCACAGCTCCCAGAGGTCTCTTTTTAGGTAAATAGCTTTTCTTTTGGGCCTATCCTTAGAGCTGGCTGAGCAGTATTGATAAATGAATGGTTTCTTCAGTGTCCTTTACTCGAGATATATCAGATGGTATTTCCACAAGAAAGAATCCTGTTAGAAGAAGGAAGTCTTTAACAAGTAAAGAAGCTCAGGATTCCCGACATGAACCAACCTTATTGCAGTATAGATAAGTTTGTCCTCATGCTGAGATTTTCTCATAAAGTTATTTTGAATAAAAATAACAATAGCAATTTAAAAAAATAGATTCTTTCTGTATAACAGAATAATATGAAACTTCCAAAGAAAATAGGAAGAAAAAAATTCAAATGGGAACATAAAACATTTTCTAATAAAAATAAGGCCTCAAGCTACAACAGAATACCTCTCAGATACCTCTCCAAAATCTTAGCATTTGCATTATTCTTTCTAAGTTATGGTGGAACAAATCCAACTCATAAAGTCAAAACATATTATACAAATATTTATTTATTTAGAAGAGATAATACAAAAACCAAGTAAATGAAGAAATGGGGCACCATCTTTCAAGTTTCAGTAAACTAATGGAAACCAGAAATAAAATTACTTCATGGCCAGATTATGAAATATTACTCACTGTGCAGCTTTTTCCATAGCATTAACAAAAACAGTGGTCACTGTCACTGACAGTCATGCAGAAAACTTGCTGTTCCGACATGCCTTTTATTTATAATATATGCTCTATGTACTTGTAATTGTTCATCCTAAAGACAGTACAAACATGAAACATATCACAAAATTACATTTCTAAATAATTTTACTTTTTTGTAGAGTAGAAGACTTTCCTCAGAATTATTTGGAGGGGGCAGGATTCACTAATAATATGTAGTGTGATCATTGCCACACATTTTACAAGAACTGTATTTCCACCAAAAGCACACACACAATTTGTACAAAGTGCAGAAATAATCCTCTGAAGCAATGAGTTAAAAATCCATTGTTGTATCTTACCTAACATCAATATGACTTAACATTTGGCAGGAAATAGACTGGAATTATGCATGATCTATCTACTTTATCACAAAACCATCGAACACTGCTGAATTGTTTGTAGCCTTGCATGTTTTACTCTACTTTTAGATTTGCAGAAATGGCATTACCAGGCCAGCCAAGATCATTTGGCTAAAAAAGTGACATCATTCCGGAAAGTTACATTTCGTATGAATAACATTAAAATAGAATGCATTATTTTTATTGGATATCTTTCCCTCAATAGAACTAATAATCACTTTGCAATTTGTTTATGCATCTCCCCTTATGTGTAAGGATAATGAATGGGATGTCTTCTGCCATCAGGTTTACATGCCTTGTTTAGGAAAGGAAATTAAGAATAATATAAACAAATGAAATTACAGGATAATTTTAATTTTAAAAAATGTGATCAATCAAAGATAACTTAGCTACACCATCAAAGAAAAGGCTCTGAAAACTTTTACTCTTAGCTCTTTTCTGATATTTCAGTCAAGATTTATTTTTTTCTGAAAGATCGCACACTAGAATGTTTTCTTACCATCTACTGCAAACTAAGTTGTAGCTTACCTACTGAAACTCTAATTTCCTTCCTACATACTTGGATCTTAAAAAGCTCTACTCCAAGTACTAGACCTCAACTATGATGTCTACCATAGTTGCAGCTGAAATTGATCTGGTTGCAGGATTTGTCCCTGTGTCAGTCCAGGAAGTCTGAATTTCTTCTGCATGCATTTAATTTTAAAAATTTTGGGGAGCTTTTTCAAACAGGTCTTTATAGATGTCCACAAAAGGATGTTTCCTAAGCAGGAGAATACTTGAATAGTAAGTTAAAAAATATCTCCTTTTTCATTACTAAATTTAAAATTCAACCTCTGGATCTAAAATGTGGCTTTTGTGGTCAAGTCAGGGCTATTGCTGTGAGTTTAATGGGTAGCCTCAAAACACTTTTTGTTATGTTTCACTTGAAAAATACACCTGGCAACAGCAGATAGGTGCACTGATAAGTATAATATCTGACTATACTTGCTGTATTTCACTTTAGCCTGAGGCACAACTGTTAAACTCTTGGGTTTTTGTAAGCCTCTAGAAAACCTGAGCAAGAACCCATTTACCAAATTCAATAGAAACCAGAACTATGAGTTCTTCCAGCTCTCTGGACCCAGAGACATTAAAAATGATTGACTAATGTCTTCCAGGAGTCCTGCTCCTTGCTGAAGAGCTTCGTAGTGGAGTAGGTGCCAGTAGAGTGATGGTGAATGAGTGCTCTTGCACTGGGGTCTTGGGAGAGCTGGAAACAGCTGCTGC
Source organism: Regulus satrapa (assembly GCA_013396955.1). Lineage (NCBI taxonomy): Eukaryota > Metazoa > Chordata > Aves > Passeriformes > Regulidae > Regulus > Regulus satrapa. The sequence goes on along the minus strand of VWZN01010072.1, from coordinate 239,427 downwards.
AAAACTGGATAAATGTTGGGAAAACAAGGAGAGATTAACTGAAGTGCAATAGCAGCGGAGGGCACAGCTGGAGGTTCTATAGCAGGGAGGGATGTCTGCAAGTCTGCAGTGTACTGCTGACAGAAAGGGCACCTGATCTTCCAGAAAGGATAAGCAAAAGGAAGTCAGGGCTGCCACTGCTGCCAGTTTTGTCCTCTCTCTTGCCAAAAACCTCACAAGAGCCAGGTTCACTTAGCGACATGCTCTTGCTGTCATCACCTTTTCCCCAGGCTCTGTGAGGGGGAGACAAGAGGCAGAGAGCACATCTAGAAGATACATTCATTGTTGTGAGGAAAATGGGCCGAGATCTCTTCTTGGGCTCTCTGAGCAAGTGAAGCAGCTCAGGTCACATCCATATGGCCAGGGATGAGTTCTCTTCAGCCAAAACCAGCACGGCAAGTTTTTCCCTACTGCTTGTTCTAAATAGTTCCTAATGCAAGCTATACCCTAAATTGTATCTGGACTTTGTCTTGTTGAGTGCCATTTGGCATGATAACAATTAAACACTCACATGCTAAATTTGCCTCATTTTGTTCTCTCGTCTCCTCATTGCAATAAGTTCCCCCCAGTCAGGAAAGATTTTTGTTGCTGGGTCTTTCTAGACACAACTATTGAATCAACATTGCACAGATGTTTGGATTACTTTGTATTTCAGTGTGGATTTATTCCAAAACAAGTACCATGCCCTTCTTTCCTGATAACAACACAAATATCACACAGCTTCTGGCACCAGTCAATTTATGAATTTCCAGCTCCTGTAAATCTTATATAGCTAACTAAAACACCATTCCTTAGGCTTAATTAAATCCCCTACATAAAATTGATATGCATGGAGCTTTCTAACTGTCAGATTAGCCCTGCCTGATATAATTAAGATGAAAAATTAAACTGTTATCAAATAAAAATAGATATTACGTACTTTATGCATGGTACCTGGACACTGAAGAATTTACAGTGGCAGGTAGCTATAATCAGTGCAGGATTCAGGGTTGAATAGCTCATTGCTTTAAGATTTTTTTTTTTTTAAATTCTATATTAGTCATTCAAAATGTAGTATTCTCTGTTTTAAATCTTCTTTAAGTCTTGCTTAATATTTCTGTAGCATGGTAAGAACATGACAGTGTCTAAGTAAAATTCCCCTTGAGTTAAATGAATCTGTTATCACAATTTGCAATGCAGAATTAGAGTCACTGGGCCAGAGACTTTGGTGTGCTACTGTCAGCATGTGCTGCACAACCGAGCTGGTTTAGGGACCATATGGATTTATTGACACAGGGCTGAAATGTCTTAAATCTTGATGTATTTATATCCTGTGAGGTGGGAAATACTACTATTCCCATTCCACATATAGAAATAGGCACAAAGAAATTAGTATTTGATCTTTCAGGGTGTTAGATCGTTAAGTCTGTCTGAAATTATAGAAGTAAGGCTCTTACATGTCTTTGTGGACCTACACTTAACTAATTCATAAAGTCTACAAAAGCTGTGATGGTTGTATTATTCTAATGTTAAGCCAAATCCCTCTCCACCTGTCTTAGTCCAGAAATACCTTAGAGTTCTTTAAAGCAGACAAAATAAGGGACTTCTGTCTTGGAAGTGGATCCTGCCATGTTTTGTCAGCTGATATCAGGTGTTGTTAATTGCCCCAGCATCAGCTGTCTTGGATGAGAAAGCCAGAATGTGAAGAGGGGATAGTACAGCAGAGTTGAAAAATGTGACTCATAAATTAGAGAACATAAATGTCTACTCTGGAACTTTCACTTACCAAGCTGGTTTCGTATGTTCTCTTCCCTCCCCCCCCTATGTTTTCTTTAGCATAATTTTGCAGTGTGTCTTACAGCCTGATGAGATGGCTATAAATCATTGATATAAAATATGCTACCTTTTTTAGGAGCATGAAAAATATAAAGATATGGACATGCACAAAGTGAATGGAATGCGGCTCCCTAGACCCTCAGGTCAGTCTGCATGCGAGGTGCACAGGAAGGACATGGGCCAGAAAAAAGGAACAAAACTTCATCTTGTACTCTTTAAAGGAGAGTTAGGGCTCCCTCAGTGTGTGGTGGTGTTTTCTGTTTCATCAGAATTCATGTCTCATAGGTAGGTACTTCAGTTTCGTTATACACTTTAATGAACCATGCTCCTACTCTGGGTGATAATGACTGTCTTTCCAGGCTTAATGATAGGAAAGTCCCAAAAAGTTATTAAGCCCATCTCCTAAAACTGTTCCCCAGAGTACCTTCTAATTTAATAGTCCCAAGTAACAGTTTCTACAGCTTCCCTAAGGAGATTTTACTGATTTCTTGCTCTCAGGAGTTTTTTTGGATATTCATCACAGATTTTTGCACATTCAAATTAATCCAATTACTTGTTTAAATCAACCAGAAATTTCATTGTGGAGTTGACAATCAAAGAAAGAGAAGATAGAAAACAAAAAGCAGTTACTGGCAGGGAGATGAATACTGTGCATGGGCACTTAATTCTGTCATTTCTGCACCCAGCTGTCTCCAGCCTTCATTTCTGTAGTATCTATGAACAGGTTCCAATTCAAGCCTCTTTTCTAGGAAAACAATATTTGTATTTATCATAATCTTAGACTTTCTCCTCAGTAAATGATGTAAAGTGTATGTATGTCACCATAAAGGGGCAGGTATGGAGATTTTGGTGATGCCTCAGGAAGAATAAAGAGAAGAGAGGCTCTGTGGCTGCATTTCTCTTTACAGCTTAGCACAGAGCTGCTGCACACAGGGTCTTGGAGAACACAGATCAACAGGCTCTGCATTCCCTGCACTGCAAGGGAGCAGTGGGGTAGCAAACACTCTCCCACTGAACTCTCAACATGGGACACAGCCTAAATAATAGCCTAGGTCTGAATCACCATCAAAATGTGAGAGTTCTCACCTTACTCCATAATAGAGTTGGTTTCTTTGCTGACTCAATAGAGAAGGACAAAGCTTATTCTAGACTCCTTAGGTTATTCCTTCTGCATCACCTGACAATTTTAAGTCTTTTTTTTTTTTTACTAATGCAGTTTAGGGCACTTCATTATCACAAAGTAAGAGCCATATAGTGAAGAATTCATAATGTTTTTCTGAAGTTTTGTTTCTGTGGTCATATACAATTTGGATTGATATTAGATATGCAATATTAGAGGCATAAAGAAGGAGAAGGAATTTAACACAGTGAAGAAAGAAATCATGCTTACATGGTGCCCAAAGAAAGCAAGGGATGAATTTTATAGAATTTAATAAATTCTGAGGGGTTTTATTTAGATTTGCATTTTAATTGAGGGAGGTTATTTGAACAATAGCTCTTCATTTATGTGTATTCTTCTTTTTCCTAAAGTGCTTCATATTTGAAATTTTTGCTGAGGTAAAGCCTTCATGAAAGTTCCCTGAGCAAAGTTCATTTGGATTTTTCATGAAGGATTTGCCATGGCCTTGATAATTTAGGGTGTCCTTTTATACTGAACTTTTCTTACTCTAATATTCCCACTATAATTAGTGTTACTCACACATGAATGTTGATGGGAAAATATTTAACATCCTTTTAAGCAGCTTCAGAGAAAAAAAAAAAAAAAAAAAAAAGGGTTGCAGTAGGGTGTTTACAGTGTAACCTAGTGGTATTTCCTAATGGCTTCTTTAGAAACTCTTGCTGATTACTTTTTATAAAGCAATAATTTATGTTGTTCCTTATGATTCACCTTTTTTTTACAAATTTTTTATATGTTACAGAATTCTTGGGCTAACTTTTAAAAGGATTATTCTGATTTTTTTCTGCTTTGTATTTAAATGCCTAGTCTTGTTTTAAATCATGCAATATTTTAGCCTTGATAATATTCTGTAAAGAAATAGAAGATTGAAAAGAAAATAGAGCTTTTTCTTCTGCAGCTTTCTTCCAGGAACAGAGGAAAAGGATAAAAAAACATGGGAAAGCTTGAAAATGGAGACTACCAACCTCAAATCACTAACTCAAGATGTCAGACTGGTTCAGTTACCTACCCAAACTGTTTGATTCTTACCTCAATCAAAGCCAAATGCTAGAAGATCTGAAGTTCACCATTACCTGCTGTGACTCTTAAGATTTGTTAGAACATCTTATGCCCTGCAAACAGCCTGAGTTTTCTGAGCTACCAAGCTGAGCTACCTTATGAACAAAGGGTTTGTAAGCAGAAAAAGTGTCAGATAAATCAACATGACATCTATGTGCAGGGACAGGAATCCAAAGACTTGAGTCCTGCAGTCTATTTCCTAGGTAGCCTCCTCTGCCTGATATGACATTAAGTTGCAGTGTATAGATAACTTGGAGAAGTGATTACTCTGTGATGTGCAGCACACAGTTCCTGTAAAGTGACAGCTGCAGCCAAAAACAGCTGACTTGTACCAAATGAGGGTCAGTAAAGATGTAAATCAATATCAGGAAATGGGAAAGAACAGTAATGAAAGGGAACATTCACTGCATCAAAGGCACTTTTAAATGCTTTTTTTAATATACATAATGAAAAAAATCATCACCATTTGCTAAACTTATGGATTCTATTATAGCTGAACTCAAAAACATTGTTGACCTTGTCACAAGCACTTGCACGAGTTTTAGTTAACCAATTCTAATGAACACTGGAGATAAATGTTATTTATGGGCTATATATATTACATATAAATGAAATTGTAGTTATGCATGGACACAGCTGTACACTCTACCCTTACCTATGTACTGACACACTTGTGAAGAACATCTGCAAGGAGATGTGCACTGCTGCTCTGGTCATGGTTTGGATTTCTCTGTTTCAAGATGCATAAGGACAGTAAAGTGATGGATGGCTGCCAGGGTGGTGTGACTCTTCTTCTACACCATTCACTCAGACTACAACTAAAGCTTTAAAGATTTTTTCTTTCCCCTTTTACTTTTCTGCATTTTGTTTAATTTTTTCTTTTATTTTTTTTTTTAACAGGCAATCAGATCAGGGTTGTCTCTCCAAGACATACAGAGTCTGAATGTAACTAATATGATTGTACAAAAGGTGATTTGTTTTGCACTGTATTCTCAAGAGAAAGCTGTGTTTCATTATGTGCCTTGACTCAGGGATGAAAACTATTTCTCTGATGGGTGTTGCTTAGAGACAACCTTGAAAGAAGGATTTTCACGTAGATCAAACTGGGAAGGATTTCTAAAACAGCAACAAAAAAAATCTAACTGCACAAAAATAAAAAAAGTCTTCCAATAATTCTGGACAAACAAACAAACAAAAAGGTGTAATGATAGCAGAAAAAATATTACTGTTTTAATTAAGAAAAATCCTGTGATTTCTGCTTACCTTGAAATGGCAGACAGTATGAGGTAAACATGACTTTTCTTTCTTTCTGGACTAGATAAAACGGGTCAGAAAAAGATCACTTTCCCACTGGGCCACATTGTTCAGGCTGCAGAATAGGCTGTGTAGCTTCCTGATGCTCTGAGGCAGTGTCTGGTTGGACCAAAGGATAACTTCAGTTCACATTGTGCTATCCAGCCACTTCCCACGTAACTCCACAAAAAAGAAATACAGCACACCACCACCACAGCAAACGTGATGCATTCGTGCTTTGTACATATCCAAACACAGGCATTCAGCAGGAAATGCTGTCATTTACAGACTGACACTGGCAAAGAAGAAGGAGTCTTTGCAGACATACAAAGCATAACCAGCTAGAAAAATCTGCCTCCAGTAATTTATCCTTCTCTGAGCTGCGGGTTAAGTACCGTCCCTCAATCGTGGCAAGTTCCTGAGCTCAGGACTCAGGACATCATTGCTGTAGTACTTTATGGGAGCTACAACCACTCTGCCCTTTCCCTGCATCACCCTAATTGTCATCTGTTCCTACAGTGCCTCACAGCCCTGATTTTCACCACCGATTAATGTAGTTTGAGTAAGTCACCTCTTAGCAAAGTGGCTTGTGAGGCAGTTTTCATCGGTTGCCTTTTTCTGCTTCAACAGGATCCCTGGTTGATCCAAACCTCTGGACTATGATTACTCCATCTTTTTAGAAGACTGGGCACCCAAACCAGCCTGTTTAGCTGTCCCCAGAAATTTCCACTATGCCACAAAATTGCATTAGAGGCAAGGAGCAGAAATAAACAGTGCAAATTACAGAGACGAAATATTCTCATTTTAGTTGACATGAGATCCTCACTTGATTGGTGCAAGGCATTTGCAACACTTTGGTACTCCACACCATTGACAGCTAAGAGAGGTACAGACAGATAGAAGTGACCTGGAAAGGTCCAATTACAAATTGTGTACCTCACACTAACTGTGAAAAAGTTTTAATAATATTTACCAACTATTTATTTCATAAATTATTTTCTTACAGTAACTGGGAAAATCTAATACTGGCTTGTCTAGAACTCCTGTAGAAGAAAGACAGGGAAGAAAAAATTTGAGATTATTTTACTTGTTAAAATATATATATATTTTCAGGATATACTATACTAAAGATGGCTGCTTAAGAGACTTTTACACATACAGTGGAATGAATCAAAAGCTGATCTTTTGAGTTACCTTTTTTTATTGAACGCTTGATCACAAATTGCCTTCTATGTTTGTCCTACATATGTTTCTGATTACTGTCATTCAGGACAGAGATTTCAAAGTCTTTGGTGAATAGGTAGATTCAAATTGGCTTCTGTTTCCTCTTTTTCATAACCAGACAAATTCAACCTGTGAGCAACAATTTCCGCCAGAACTTTAAAAATAGAATTCTGAGGGAAATGGTGTATCCTTCCTCTGCCTTATGCTTTCAGAGTGTAGGTTTCATTTCATATGAAGCTGTAGTTGAACTGCAAAAAATCACAGATCGTATAAAATGTTTTCAATTAATTACAAAATCTTACTCATGCAATGACATATTTTTTGTGTTAACATTTTTCCAGCACTGCAGGAGTCCATCAGAATCAAGAAAAGAGACTGGCTGGGTGGAAGGAAAATGAAATTTAATGAATACTAAAAGAGAAAGTTAAGCTGCACATATCTAGAAACTTTTGTTGCATTAATGCATGAACTAGTAGATCAAAGGTTTTAAAGTGTCAAGAGAAAGAGGTGGATGTGTGCATTGTTAAATACTGTATTTTATTTCTATAAGCATAGATTTTCAAGCCAGGAAGATTTATTCTAAGAATGAATCTTTATTCCTAACACAAACCATAGGATATTTTTATTCAAAGTGAAAGATGACTGTTAAAAAGTGCAGGAAAAAATAAGCTTTAAAACAGACGACCAAACAATTTCTTTCCTTAGCCTTCAAGGCCCTAAATAAAGGATTGCAGTGATTAATTTATTACTTTCTCCAAATAGGTATTTGTTAGACTGCACTTGGGCTACTGACTGCTGGACTGTGGACTGCATATCTGGGATGTGGAAAAAGCATGAACAGAGACACAGACATGAATTCTGAGTAATGTGGCTGCTTAGAAGTAATTATTAATTTTAAATGTTTTTAAAAATTCAGGAAAAATATTTTAGTTTGTGTGTGTATTGATATTAAGCAGAAAGAAAGGATAAGAATGTAAGATTTCTTACTGAAAGAAATCTCTTGGTAACTAGATTTGCCCTTCTGATATCTCCAGGAGATTCCACAAGAATTCCATTAGAATTAACAGAATTCTTAATATTATAAAATGGAAGATGAATGTCCACTGGATTTATTGCTTGTACCAAATTTATTAATGGAATATAATTTCTCAAAAATTAATTTAGATAATACCAGAAATGTTGCATTTTTTGAAAATGAATAAAGTCTTTACGCTGTCCTTACCTCCATTTCTTCAACACATTTGGATTCTTTGAGGATTCTTTGAGCTGTGTCAGTGCTCTTTGTGGAGCCTAAAACCCTACTTCTGTGTCTCATCAGAAACCTGGCTTCAACCAATTTAGTATGAGTTGGTTTGGATAGTTGTTTAATTAGACCACTTGGTAAGAAGCTGTGAACCTTGCACCCATCAATGTCTGCAGTGTCTCTGTGAGCCTGCTGCTTGATTCCAAGCAATAATACAAACATGATGAACATTGCACTGAATTTTTCATTCACTGAACTTGAATTCTAAGCTTATAATTAATAATAATTAATGTAAGCTTAATGCTGCTTTAGTTCTACTCAGGAATTTTTGCTGAGGTCACTTTTTTTTTGTTCGATTTGTCTCTTGGTGCTAAAATAAAGTTTAATATGTTACTTCTTCATGTCCAGATATCTTAGATGTGTTTCTCTGGTGAAATTGTACCTGAAATGCCTAGTTCTGAGTACTCTGATTCCAGCTAAAAATCTTTCTTCCCTTGAGGATTAAGGCAAAAGGCAGGCTGCTCATTTTCCCTTTCTTGCTGATTACAGGGAGACTTTTCCAGTTGCTAAAGTTCTGAAAATCTGTCCTTCCCCGTGGTTACTGTAGCTGGAGGCTGGATGACAGTAAACAGCAGCTTTTTGTAGAGGCCTGGAAGCCAGGAACTATGCCAGCCCATGCTCTGTTTTCCAGAATGAATCCACAGCCACATCATGTTTAACTCTGATATCAGATAGGGAAACCTTCTCTTCTGTTTTACTACCTGGCTTTTACAAGTACAGCTTCAAGATGTTAAAGCGCCCCTTGTTTCCTCAAAAAGGCCCATAAACAAACAGAAACATTACCTGGGGTGTAATTTCTTATATTATTTACTCTCAGAAACTTTTTTAAAATACAAAAAACACCTAATAGATGGAAGTTAAGAAAGACAAGCCCTTGTAACACCTTGATAAATGATCCATGTGCACTGAGTTACAATTAGATACTGGATTTTGTCTTAATATGTTTGAATGTATATTGGAATTTTGTTAGAGATTTAATATCTCCATGTCATTAAACAGGAGAAAGTGTTTTCAGAAAATCAGAAATGGTTTCAAAATATTCAAAGTTTTTTGTTTGTGGTGTTTTTTGGGTTTTTTTTAAAATTCCATTATTTACTTTGAAAGAAGTTATTTGAATCAAAATGGAAATCAGTTGTCAGAACTTTTTTGACTAAAAATTTGGACCTCTTAACTGGTGTGATAAAAACAGACTCAGGGCAGCATGCTGATAATCACAATTATAGACATGTTTAAAAATGTATGAAATTTTTAAAAAATATTTTTTCCCTTCAGTACAGTTTACATTATACAAAGGAATAATATTTTCACTTGAAATTTTGACCATGCTTCTGATAGCACAATTGCTACAGATTTAATATGGATGTTTAATTATTACCATACTTGACTGAAATAATAAAAGAACATGAACCCAGAATCATTTAAGCTGGGACAACTTCTAAATCTCATCTTTCAAAGAACTGTTGGGTTTCTTGACTTCCAGCTGACAGAAAGGAAGTGGGTAAAATAAACTTCCTCAAATAATGATTGTCATTTATTTAATTCAGAATGCCAAAGCAGCCTGAATTTCCCTACACAGCTTCAGAAAGACTTAGAACTACTCAAATTTTAAGATTTAAGCATATCTCCAGGCAAGGAAGTCATAATTTCTAGAATAACAGAAATTAATTTTCAAGTTTAAAAAAAAAGTTCAGAAATCTAATTTTTACATAGTTGCTATGGAATTGATATTGCTATACTTGATTTACTTGAAACTGTGGCAAATATGAAGTTAAATGGAGTAACGAAGTTCAGGAAAAGAGGGTTAAATTACAATTTTGTACAGTTCACTAACAGCATTTGAAGAAAGGATGTATAGCAGTCACTACTAGTGTAACATATTAAAATGTCCTAATTTCATTATATACCTGGATTATAATGGCTCTCATAGGCACAGAGTCTGGTGCAGACATGTCCTAACTACTACCTCTACAGCAGAAATATAAACCAAACATAAAACTAGTTTCAAAGTGTTCTGCATTTGGCAGGCAGAATTAATGCAATGTAAATTGTGCTATTTTGCCTATCTGTACACCAATTATATGCACTTCCTATCAAGCAGAATAACTCAGTACTGATTCCTTATGCTTCTTGTTTTAGCTGATTTGTTTACTTGCAACTTCTTGTATGCAATGTTGTATGCAAAAATGTAAGTGATATATGCTCAGATTCCAAGAAAATTCCTCAAACTAATTTTCTGAATTCCTGAGATCTTTCAGTACCAAAGACTTAAATATATTGTCTATATGCTTTAATGAAGCTGAATTTTAAAGTATCCATATTTTATTTAATACCTGATCTTTGGGACAATGCATAAGTGGTTTCAGACTTGTCCTTGCTCAGCAGGGATGATTTGTGGGTTGTAGGGTACTGTGAGGCAAATGGGACAATGAGCAAATGCTTGTCCATGATTTTGGACCTAACATTTCTCTGTGGCTATTTTTCACTTTTCAGGGAAGTGCAACTGATGACCTTTGTAGTCGGACAATCAATGAAAAAACAGAATCCAGTCATCAGTGCTAGAATCCATATTGACGGTTTTTTTGTGGTTTTTTTTTAATTATTATTTTTTGGTTTTGTCAGATTGCATTTAGTTTTGATCATTTTAAGCTTAAAAAGATTTTTTTTTTTACACTCTTTTATGATCTGCTGTAAGTTTGTACTTACATGAATGAACCACTTCTACTTTGGTGACTGAGAAAATGAGTTATTGATTTGATCTTCATCAAAAAAGGGTGAGACATTTTTTGAAGATCCTGCTCAGATATTAGATCATCAGCAGACTTTGAGGTGTTACTTAATATCAGAAGCCAGTTTTGAAGTAAAAAGGTGGTAGAATATGTACATGCATCTCCAATTAGTGTAACACATATTCAATGTCCAAACATTCCTTTGAATGCTTTTCTCAGCCAATTTACAAAAAATACCTAGGTTATAAAACAAGAATACTGTGACAGAAATACACATCCTTAAATTCAGTGTTTGAGCTAAAAGTAACTACATTTTGAAAGGACCAAAATTTTATCTACCATCAACTTCTGAGACTGCAATAAACTTTGATGCAGTGCAGAAGAGAGATATGATAATGAGTCCATTCTACTGTAAAATAATCTACCAGATAAACTGTAGACAAAGATCAACTTTTCCTTCAGTATCTGTCAGCTTCACAGGCTGCTCTGATTTCTCTTCTCTCTGGATGATTTTCTTTCACAATTTTTTAAAATGAAAGTTCAGGCTCTTTCCCCACTGGAGTATAGCATCTGTCATCTTCACGGATTCATACCTCATTCATTCCTCCATCCTCTTACAGACCTAATGTTATATCTCAGAGATGCAATTTACTGTGATTTTTCAGAGATCATTACATATTTCACTGGGAAATTCAATATGGAACCTATATGATCTCGATGTGATCCCCACAGAGATGCAAATGTACCAGTATTATTAAAAAAAGATTAATGATGGCTAGTCAGATGGTAATTAATAATGGTTAATTGGTTTTTAAATATATGGGTCTTTCTTACAGTCCAAATTGATATGATTTTTCTTTTGTACCAGCTGTTGGTTCAACAACTTCTTTCTAGATTGAAGATAAATGTCACTAGAGGTGCCTCATAACTGTGAGTTAGCTGGATCTTGGGCTGATTTGTGCTTTCACATATGGTAGCACTGAGAGGGATTCTCCAAACTTTTAATTCATTCTTCATGTACATTTGGTCACAATGAAAACTGAATTTGCAATATTTGTGTTTCCCTTTATGAGACAATCCTTCCACCTCCTGGGTTTACTTTACAGGTCATGATAGTCCTTTGGATTGGCAGCAGTGTGAGCTAAACAAACACTGCTTCCTTGTGTCTTCCAAGTGGGAATTTCTACAGTGCACTTGGCTATTCTCCTTCTGCACCAATAACATCCATATGGTGACTTTTTTTCCTGTTCTATTTAATGTTTTCTTCATTCTGGGATCTTTTCCAATTAGGCTACGTAAGACGTGGTCTTCTTTTGTCTGTTGCTGGGGTGAATACACTGTTAAAAACCAGGAATTTTAGGAAGGGACAGTGTGGACCTTGAAAGACAAAAAGAAGTCTGAGGAATAAAGAATGTAACATAGAAAACACAGAAGAATGAACACATACTGGCTGCACATGGCAAATAACAGAAAGGAAAACTGCTTAGTCAGAATCAATCAGCAATGCAAGATATAAAATAATTGTACAGAAGGCTCAGACACATGTTCAAATTCCCACTACTCAACAAGTTTCTGAGCATGCAATGAACCAGTGTAATTGTGTTCTTAGCCTATGGCAACAAAACATCCAGTAACTTTGCTAAACTCATTTTTATTGCATGATCTATCCAATTGCATTATTTTGTTTCTCTTGTGTGCTTTCACATTAAAAAGGGATTAAAGCTGTCACATTTTTGTCTGTAGATCTATGGGAACAGGCTTCATTATCTGATCTGATCTGTTAAGTAGGGATATATTTTTATTAAATGTACTATGCTTCTTTAACATGCCTGAGAGTATTTCCCAAATGCTCCTTGAAATCCGTCAGGCTTGGTGCTGTGACCACTTCCCTTGAGAGCCTGTTTCAGTGCCCAGCCACCCTTTGGATGAAAATCTTTTTCCTAGGATCCAACCTAAACCCCTCCTGAAAGCTTCAGGCCATTCATTTCCTTGGGTCCTGTCACTGGCCACCAGGGATGAGACCAATCTCTACCCCTCCTCTGCCACTCACAAGGGTGTTCAGACCACAGTGAGGCCTCCCCTCAGTCTCCTTCAGGCTTAAGGGACCAAGTGACCTCAGAAACTTCTCATACAACTTCCCCTAAAGTCCCTTCACGATCTCAATGATCCTCCTTTGGGTACTCTCTACTATCTTTGAATCCTTTAAAGAAAAAGCAGGACTTTAAAAACTGAGGCCTAAAAGGAAATGTGGTCATTAAAAGAAACCTCTGGTAAAATCATATAACTGCATTAGTTAAGTGAATTCCAGTCACATTAGGCTTTTCCTGAAAAACAATTGTTCTCTCAATGAGTTTGCTTGCTTTCCATTCCAGAAGATGGAGAAACACAACACCTTAGTAGGTCTCAATAATGGCTTACATAAACATCAGTAGTCACACAGACATGGCTAAGGAGATTATACCTTCTAGTGGAAGCTATTGGTCAGGGAGCTTTGTCAAATTCATCACAAACTAAACCATGACACAGTATTACTGGAGGGATGTGAAATGTACTTTGGAACAGCAGAGGAGAAAAATGCCAGTCATGCTGTTTTTTCCTTACTCTTATGAATGTAAGGTATTCTTTTTGCCCATTTTAATTTTTTAAGCAATTTCTATTCATTATTATAACATTTTTAATTTTATGTGTGTAAAAAAAGTCATGGTTGATAAAAACCAAACAAACCCACAAAAACAAATACTTTAAAGCAGTGAAAACTAGTTTCAGCTCAATCAAATTACAAATCAGACTATTCCTTTCCACTTAAGTTGTCTTTCTGCTATTTTTTAAATTCTTTAATTGGAATAAAGTTGAAATAATTTGAGCATATTATCTCTTGTTCCTGTTCGATTCACATTTCTCCATTCTATTTTCCAATTGTTTATGAATACAAAAGCAACTGTATATCTTCATTAAAACTTTTAGTACCACCAGAAATAAGATAAACTTAATGTAGAAATGTATTTGAGATAAGACAACAAAGCAGAGATTGTGGGATGATACACTGAAGTCACACTGCAGCATTTCACCTCTAGCAATTTTCATGGTAAGCTAAAATTTTGAGCAGGAATCTCGATCTGGTGGTAGATCACAACTCCAGGAGAAACCTCCACATAGCTCACAAAGGTGGCTATTTGGAATGTAGGTAGCTCTAAGGTCTCTAGGATGTGATGGACTTGCAACAAAGACCAGTTACACATTTGCAGCAGATTTGACAGGGTCTAAGTTTGACAAAGCATAACAAGATTCTTGTTAGGCTAATGTAAATGGGGTATTGTCAGACTCAGGAAAAATCGGTAGCATGAGACACACCACAATCATTTTGTTGATCATATTAAAAATGAAATACTGTCTTTCTGATAAATCTGACCCAAACACTTTTTTTTTTCTTTTTCTTTTCTAAGACAAGAAAAATGAAGAAGCTTTGTTTTCCTACTACATGCAAAACTCATTTCATGAGATATTTGGGATTGGGCTAATCTTCAAAATGTGATTTCAAAATTCTTGTGTATTTTCCTTGAACTTTAGAAAGCAAATATTTTTCAGCACTGTAGAACAAGAATCTCCTCTATATTAGTAAAAATTGA
>VWZN01010072.1:182423-216393 GCA_013396955.1 Regulus satrapa | reverse complement strand
CCAAAGGCTGAATCTGAAAACATCAAAGCCCACCAAATGGCTGTGCTGCTAACTGAGGCTATTTGAAAAAGGCTTTGTATCTGTATAGTGCTCTTAATATATTACCTCTATGAAACCAAAAAGTAGTGTGATTTACAGTGCTCAATTAGCATAGTAACTTTAGTTTTCAGTAATCTTTACTAGTGTTCCAAGTCTGCTGCATTGGGAATGAGAAATAAGAGTAGTTAAATGATCAAAGAAGGCTGTATTATTTGCTCCAGGTTCTTTTTCCTCAGACAATTCCCTTCAGTGGCTGAATTATCTTCTGTGGGAACAATCCTCAGCTGAAGGTAGCTGAGGACATAATGGGGAGAGGGTAATTTATAAAGAGAATATGTGGAAGAAAACACCAAGCAAAACCCTCTTTTGGATGATAACCAAAGCTGAATTTATAAACAGAAAGAAAGGCAAGGAAGAAGAAAACACAACTGACAAAGATCATGCAACTCATGTGGAGGAAAGTCATCACTTTGTGGGAAATAGAAAGCAGAAGGAAGTGACCATCAAGTATTCCCTTTAAAATGGGCTGACATCACTCAGTTCTCTGCCAGACAAGGGTATCAAATTGTTCGTGTTCCCATTTTAGGGCAGTGGGGAAAGTCATACCTGGCTGTAAATTTTACTACCATTATGTTTTTGTTCTCTAGAGACTCTAGTCTGACAGCAGGAAGACAAATATTGATACATCAATGAATGAGTATTCTTCTGGGTGGTGACCTTTTTGAATGCTCTCATGCTACTCTAATAAATAGTAATTCAAAAAATTGTTGTCATTCAGTCTGCTTCTGACAAACAATAGGGAAAAAACCCAGGCCTTGCTTCCTGAGTCACTGGATTATCAAGAGTAGTAGGAGATAAGTGTATTGGGAAAGGAAGAAATAGCTTTATGAGTATTTGGGAATCTTTGAGACCTCATCATTATTGGTGACTTTTGAGACCTTCCTATGTAAAAATCCAGCTGGACACCTGCTTCTCCCACTCTCTGGTTTGCAACTCTTTACCTATTATAATTGTCTGAGCATATTATGTTCTCCAAAGAAACACTAAACTCCCTTATGTGAAAACTAAGCCATATGGAAAAATCATATTTCCCAGATAGATGATCAAATATATTTCATATGTTTGAAAGATACTGAGTAGCTTAAGCAGAGCTGGAGTGAACTCATACCACATATAATTTTTGCTATGGAACAAGATATGTTATAAAATGAGTGAGAATATGGAAAAAAAAAAAGAAAAAAGAAAAAAGAAAAAGAAAAAAAAGATTTAAAGGCTATATTATTTACCAAAAACTAAGCAGTTAGTTTCATATCAAACAGAAATTATGGTAAGGAATTTAGGTTATTTTGTAGATGGTTAGGTTATTTTGTGAATGATTTTGGGGTAGTGCAAACACAAAGCATGTGAGAATATATATTGCAAGCCCATTTATTAAGGAAGAGCAAACAGTTTTGTGGTTTCAGGCTTGGAAAAGCTGGGTTGATTTTTCTGGTTGAGGCATTCAGACTCTGTTACCCATCTGCTTGGGTTACCCTTGGCCTGAGTTCTCAGCTGCAGAGAGGTGAGAGCACTATCTCCTACACGTGTCACAAGGAAGAAATAAATCTGTTACCAAAGGCATGACAAAATAAGATATCTAAGTGCCTTTAGAGATCAAGTCCCGTTCTTGTTATACATCTGAGAAATTTGCTGTGATTGCTTATAATTAATAAAAACTAATGTTATCTTTGTCAAGCTCTAAGCCCCAAACAGTTTGAGGTGAATAATACTAAGAAGATCTCTAGAAGAAATTCAAGTTTTTAAAGAGATTTTTCATTTGATTATTCTATTCTCACAAAAAAGCTGTGCCATTTCTTGCAATAATAAAAGAGCCCATGAAAGACTATTCATAAAAGAAGTTAAGAAAAGCATACATGATTTTTAATAAAATTTTTAAGTAATTTTGGCTGTCTCTATAGTAAATTTAAAAAGCTAATGTTTGATAAAGATCTAATAAATAATCCTTCAATTTAGTTTAAGAAAGTTATTTGACTTTTTATGGAAGAGGTACTTTTAATCTACTAGTTATGAACAAATGCCAAGATAAATAATCACTGTGGTTTCAAATATATACAGATGTCTTTCCTCTTTCAGTCATCTGTTATTCCATTCTAATCCCAAATTCTGATTGTGGGCAATGTGCTAAATGTTCACATATATACACTGACATCCTCTGCAACCTTCACCCCCATCATGGAAAACACACAAGCTCATACACGAAAAAACGAATCCCTGAGGGTATTTTGGAAGTTACATAAATGGGAAGAACAATGCATACAATAAACAACATAAACTAATCCTGATTTTTATTGATCATTTATTTGAATCATATTTCTAGAAACAAAGTGACTACTTATATAGTTTTAATTTGATTATTCATTGAATTCAGTTGCTTTTAAACAGCTGTTAGAGTGAATTAGGAAGACACTAGGCTGCACTGTGCATGTAGGATCAGGTTTATTTTTCTTTCTAGTTATTCCTCATATGGGTAATGGGAAACAAGACATAATCAGTATAATTTTTAAAGAAGACTTATCACAGCTGTCATCATAATTGGTTTCCCATCATGCTTATAAACATAGAATGGATAATGATAGAAGCTTAATCCCATTTTTTGCATTGTTCTACAGAATTTCAGCTGTGCAATTGGTTTTCTCAGAGTCTGCAGTGAAAACGTCTTTGGCATTTCATCAGACAATGCTCAGCAATAGCTTATTAGTGGTTGTGATAAAGTAATTATTAGACTAATCAGTAGTATCTCAGTATTGCCTGGTGCTTCTTCCCAGCTGACTATTGTATTGACCTTCTCTTTCTTTCTTTAGCCTATAATTATCATTTCAGTACAGGTCATCTTCTTACTTGTACTGTATGATTAAATATTATAATTCATATATCTCTTAACACTCTTACAGTATACACCAGTAAATAAAAACTAGCACTGAATGCTACATAGGAGTTTTAAATATCTGTTATCTCTTAATATCTAATAGTTATGTTT
Source organism: Regulus satrapa (assembly GCA_013396955.1). NCBI lineage: Eukaryota > Metazoa > Chordata > Aves > Passeriformes > Regulidae > Regulus > Regulus satrapa. The sequence goes on along the minus strand of VWZN01010072.1, from coordinate 213,317 downwards.
ATATATTTACCTGCAAAATACTTCGGTGACATAGAGTGTACTTTAGGGTCTTATATTTAGGAATCAGATTGTTCAATCTTCTAATATAATTATTTGAAGGAGGCAAACAGAGGACGACTGAAGATGGGTTACTCAAGGGCCATCCCAGTAAAAGTAACAGAAGGGCATTATATGAATTTATCAGATATAAAACAGTTGAAAGCTAGGAGATTATCCTGGGGAGTTATCACTGTATTTGTTTGAGTTTTTGTTGGTTTTTTTTTTTTAATTTTTAAACTATCTACCAGAAAGTTTGGTAGAAACTCTGGTCCAATCCAGCACACTTTCTCATTATGCACTTATGTTCTGAAGAGTTAATAAGAATGAATTATTGGGTCCTAATAGTGAAGCTTTGCAACTTAGAATGCATAGAATTGTAGGGTAATTTAGGCTTGATGATGTATTTTTCTTAAGTCCAACTGTAAACCAAATTCTGCCAAGTCCACCACTAAACCATGCCCCTAATCACCACATCGTACACGTCTTTTAAATACCACCAGGGATGATGACTGAACCACTTCCCTGTGCAGCTTGTTCTGAATCTTGACAATTCAGTGAAGATATTTTTTTATTAATATACTGCCTAAACCATAATTTCTCTGATTAAACAGATAAACAAAGACATATGTACTTCATAAAAATAATACAGAAATGTACCTTGTTATCCAGAAAGATATGCAGTCTAGCATGAGGAAACCTTGGTTTACAGTACCTTCATAATAACTCCCAAGCTATTTAATGTGCTGCAGGTTTATTTCAGCCTCTCAAAGCTCTAAGATGATTATGTCTAACTCTAACTGAATGAACAGCCCTGAACATATCCAAATAACCTACATTTCCACAATCCTCCAGAAAGAGAAAACTGTCCTTGAAAACTTAAATCATAAGGTACCTTCAGGATGAACACTAGGAACAAAGTTCCCCTGTGAGCAGCTTATCTCCTTACTACCCTTGAAGAACAATTTTTCTCTGAGGCACTTTTTACTTCTTTTCTGAAACATGGAACTGAGTGACACACATCAATTATTTAAGACAAGTACTGTACTTTCTATATTAATCCATTCTAATAAAGCATAATTTCTGAGGAGATGCTGAAAAAAGAAACCCCAGACTTGAAACAGTTGGCTTGAAAATCAGTCTGAGCTCTTTTTATGATGTGAAAATATCCTTCTTGGTAATACTAGAAGCTTATACTCCTGAGAGGTGTTTGCATGAAAAACTGACAGTTCTCTTTAATTTTCTTCTCCAAGTCTATTTCAAATATCAAGATCTTCTGCAGAGATCTGGGGGGTGGGGTGCTCATTTTCTGCTGTTGAAAGTGTTGTCAGTCACCTTCTGAATGACCGCAGACTAACACACAATTCCAGAGTGAGAAAAGAAATGTAAACTTTTATGTGAATCAAACAGGGAGTTGAAATTTAAACTTCTTGGTATTCGTACCTAAAATTCAAAATCGGGGTTAAAACATGTCTTATCTGTAGCAGCTTCCTGCTATTAGAAATGCTCCTCCTTCTATTAATTCACTACCAAAACAGGTTTCCATACAGAACATGACTTTGAATACCTCAAGCCATTGCTTTTAGTGACTCATGGGAGGAAATGCAAATCCTTGATCCTGTTCCATTAAAGACAATGCTGGAATTTCCAAGAGCTATGATGGAAGCAAATTTCACTCATTTCCAAGGACTTTCCTTGTTTTTTAGCAGTTCATTATGCCTGTAATACTCAAATGAACTGGAAGAGCCCACTGCACGTGCATGTATCCCTTTATCCTTCTAATAGCAAACTCAGTCCTTAGAGGTTGCCAGTAATTGTAACCACTTTTTATATTTATTATGGAAATATTTCATATTTTTAATTCTTTTAGCATTGTAATTCTAATTCTATTTTGATGATTTGGATAAATCCTCATGGAGATCTCTGGTGTTGGGGTAAAATCCTGGCTTGAAGGAGTGACAGAAGTAAAATATTGTGGGCTTCATTCAGGATCAGCTGTCTGATTGGAGTCATTGGAATAAAGGATTAGGGATGCAATTCCTTGGCACTAACAAATTAGGTTCCACTTTGGGAAGTCAGTTGAAGGGAGGAAATTGTTGTACACTGCCTTTCCTTGAGAAAATGAGTGAGTATTCCTCAACAGATCACATTACCTCTGTGATATATGTGCTGGTTCTACTATATAAATCTAACTGACCCAACTAGTGTAAGAGCCAAGGTTTTACAGTTATACAGCCCATTTTATGGACTTGGTAAGCATTTAATTTCTTACTGGCATTTATTTTTAACTGGCTTGCAAGGAGCACAAAAATGTTCAATGCTTGTAATAGAAGCAACATTTATACTTTGACAAAATATAAAATAATGTTTTGAACTTTAAAAATAAACAAAAAATAAAATAAAACAAATATAGAAGACAGTGATACTTGAAAGGGAAACTTCATTTTGTATTCTTGTTTCCTATTTATACCAAAATTACTTTAAAATATTTTCTCAATAAAAAGCAGCTAGATATTATGTTGTGGTATTTTTTGTTTCCATGCACAGACAACCTCTAACCCTTTAATGGTCCTAGAAAGATTTGTCTTGATTTACACAACGATTATAAGCAAACTATAATGTTGCAATATAAGTGAATAAATCATAAAAGAATAGCCTCATAAAATCAAGCCTTGCTCTGCTAAATTGATAGCTACCATGTCACTTCTTCTGTGTACAGTTAAGTAGCTTGTAAGTTCCCATGTGAAATAATCCTAAGAATGAGTATGCATTAACAGCAAACTATTCCTGGGTGAAAAACAACTTGTACCTACATTAAACAAAGGATTTTGTACCATGAGAATCATTGAACAAATATGTAAACTAACCAAGAATAGAGAAATGTATTAAACAAGTAAAATACCTTTTACTAACCAATATAGTAATTAGCAAGAATATTATAAACCTATGAGAATTATACACAAAGTCTGTAAAAACTGTATAAACATAAGTTTTGCTGCCTGAAGAAGATGGAGTCTCAGCTGTGTTATTTTAGTATTATAACTTGTGATGCCACCATACCTAGAAGTATTCTTGAAGCTTTTTCTAAAGTTTCAGCTTCCTCCAAATCCAAAAGCTAAAAAAAAAAAGGACTTAGTGTTAACAATAGATCCAAATATTTGCAGAAATACTTTTCTGTCAGGCAACAGTATGTACAGCTGCCAACATATTGTCAAAGCACAGTGGATGCCAAACAGGAGAATTTCTAGGAGAAAAACATTATATGCCAAGCGTGCCTGTGATCCACTCTGTGTCCAAAGAAAATTTTTTCAGCTGCATTATGTCTGCTGTTTTGACATGCAACCATGAACTTAACTATAAGTAGTTTAATTTTTCTCATTCAGCTGTTTCTCCCCCTCCAGCTTGTGAAGATCACAGATACATATGTGAAACATTTATCATAGCTTGAAGCCCCATTCTATTCAATTGCTTTACATTGGCATCGAACTGTTTAGCTTTCATAAGTAACATTTTGAGCCACAGTGAATAGCACAAGGACTGAATTCATACCTTTCAGTACCCCAACTGTTTGACGGATTCCAGTCAACAGAAATGGTGGTGGGGCACACAGATTTATTTATTTGCATGAGGATATAGCTAAGTATACTGGTTAGCATTAAAGACAAAAAATACAACTTGCTGGTTTCTAGAAGCATGGCATGTTTATAAGAGGGGTGTGCACACATCTTTCATTAATAAAGGGAAATACAGTGAAAAATTCCACAGTTCTCGAACAGATCCACATCAGTTCCATCCTTTAAATTTCAAATACTACAGAACAAAACCATCACTTCTCCTTAACTATCTAGAGTGCAAAACAGAACAATCAGTCTTTTTCATCTATACTGGACATTAGACATGTGTTAAACTGGGGAAAGAATAGAGCCTATATTATCTTCACATAGAATAGCATCTAAAAATCAGCTTAAATGAAAAAACAAGAATGAAGCAAGAAAACGTTCTAATCCAGGACATATCCTAGGAACAGCAACTTGTGATTAACTCACAAATAATTAGAGAAGAATGTGCTTAAGCTGCTGTAAGTTAAGTGCTGTAAGCACACACATTTCAAAACCAAACACAAAGTCCAGGGGATCTTCATTATGCTCACTGAGCTTTACCCCACTCATAATTTTTTTTGCAGTGCAGTCACTAAAACAAGTACCTGACATAGCTAAAGTTTTAGTCTTTTTTAGTTTGTTTCCAGAATGGAATTTTGATCACATTCCAGCAATTTATTTTAAGGTACTTTTAGATTATTTGTTGATTAAAAGCTGCTACTTAAAATCTTTAACTTTTTGTAGAAAATTATAAAGCCCTAAAAATATAGCTTTAGAATAAAAGTGTGGACAAAACCCTTAGAAAAAGAGAAGCAGTAGTCCTGCTATAATAATAAAAGTAACAGAAGAGGTAAGTTAAGCCTTCTTCAGAGGAACTGGCACAGTCCATCTGTTTGTTCTGATTTATGAAACTATTCAGTGTATTATTGTTCAGCGAAAGCAGTTTGTAGAAATGAATGCTTTCTGTGTAGTGCTACAAGCCCAGAAAAAAAAGTGACATATGAAACTTAAGGGCTTAAGGACATGATGATTGCAAAACATAGCTAAAATATCTTTATTTCTTTTGTCTCCTCTTTCCCTCTCCTGCCTGCAGCTATAGCAAGAAATGAGAAATTCAAGTCATATTTGATACTTACTTGATGTAGTAGATCTAACAGAATTACCATTGTCTTTTCATCTTTTTTCCACACAGAAACATGCATCTTCATTTGCCTCTGCATAAACAATCGTAATTCATGTTAACATGCTTACAAGAAAATATGACCATGAAACTCACAGAGAAATGAATACAATATATTTGGAAAAAGCATAAAAGTAATCCAGGCTGCAGGGGTACCCCATGTTGAGAGGTGAAAAGAACAGTTTTGTTCCCAGGACACAGTATCAGATTTAATTTACACCAGGCTGTAAGGTGGAATGGTGGAATGGCCTGAAAAACAATTGGGCCTGCTCAGGAAATCAGATTCATCCTTCAAAACCTGTCCCAGGTGCCTCAGATGCAGCTCTGTGGAATGTGGCCATGCACAGGAAGACCTGGCAGGCTCACATGTGGGGAGAAGGCCAGATCTTTATGGTCATGAGGTCATCTCCAATTAAAGAAAAATGTAATAATTCTGTGCACATTAATTCTGAGTAACTGTTTAGTGGACATTTACCTTTTTGTTTCAACATCAACTAAACGGAGCAAATCAAATTGGAAGCAAATTGTCCTGTTACAGTACTGTGGGTTTATCATAGGCTTTCAGAAGGCAGAGAACTGACTCTGCATGTGGAAGACAAGTAACCTCAGGTGATTAAAAACAATTCAGGAAGGGTGTTTGAGCCTCCTTGGCTGCAAGCACCAGCTTCACCTGACTGCTCTTAGGAGCCCTAATGACTCCAGCCCTGCAGGACTCCATCCCCAATCCCACACAACCCTGCCCGTGGGCCGTGTCAAGCCAGATCCATCTGGGCACTGATGCTGAGGAGATGTGCCTGAAGCCAGGGGCTGGAGTTGCCACAGCTGTTCCCTTGCCTGCCCTGTCCTGGATGTGGGGGTTAGGCTCTGTCTGGCAGGTCCTGAGAGACCTCTTACTGCCCCCCCCCCCAAAACTTCCCATCCCTTTAAACTTCCTAACAGGAATCTTCTTGCATGGTACCTCATAGCTCAATGAAGACCTGATTTTTGCTGCCCACCAAGGCCTGATTGTATACCTGTGCATGAGAACAGGATTTTTTAGGCCTAGCATTATGTCACAAGAGTAGAAGGCATGATATTTTGACTGGAGCGCCTGCACACAAAAACAGCTCAAGGAGGGTCATCAGAAATGGGGTTCCCCAGGTGAGTTGAAGAAGAAAGTAACCTTCAACAAGGACTCTGGAAACCATATATTGACTTCTTCAGGTTAATACTGAGGCAAGTGGAGACCCATTTTCTAAGGGGTGAAAAATTGCTAATAGAGAAATGGAAGTTTGCTTTCTTAACCTAAGTGAAACTTTTTTGTTTGGATATGCTTTGGATACTGGGAGAGCTTTGGGATTTAGCTGGGATCAGCCTGAAATTCTCCAAAATGTCAACCTTTATAAATTCCAGGACAAAAAGGTCCCAAAAAAGGCCTCTTCCTCACAGTTTCTAATTTTCCTATGAAGCTCCTCCAACCTCTCATGGAAGTATTTATGGCGAGCAAAGAAGCTGGCTGAGTTTCTAATACTCTGATCTGCTTGTATCCTGTTACTGAGCATTCTAGGAATAATAGTCTCTTTGTTTCATGCTTTGGATAAAACATGATAACTTTGCCTGCCATTAAAGGGATATTTGATGGGGAGCTCAGTGAATGTGACCTGTAAGGAAACAAAATAGTGCATTTCAGTCTTCACAGAGACTCATTTATAACAATTTATAGCCAAAGCCACCAACCGTATTCAGAGATGTACTAGAATTACATCTAGAGCCTCAAATCCATCAGAGAGAAGAGGATTTCATCTCAGTGAAAGCTGGCTGTTTAAATGTATATCTACCTATCTCTGCATTTCTATGTAAGAACAAATAAACATAAAATCTGAAATGTTTCATCTTTCTTCCCACTCAATGTCATTGAAGGTAGCCCCTAGACATTTTATCTTCCTGGCAGTGTACAGGGCAGTAATAGAGGACACTCATTTTAGCTGTGCTCTGCAGGGAATTCTAGCAAAGGACACAGTGTGGCTGCATCCAGAAACTAGGATCTTCCTCTGTATTTATAAGCCATGCACTGGACAGAGAAATATAGAATTACTGCTTTTCCCCAGTTAGTGGATTCATGGCTTGCCATATTAATTTTGTCCTTTTTGTATTTGCAGCATCTTTGTAATCCATTGAGTTGCTTGGCTGCTGCTGAGAACCTATTTCCATTTTTAGAAAACAGTAGTAACCATAAAATATCCTTATAGCATCCTTTTGACCCAGACTCCTCCATCCTTGCTCTACAAGGAGCACGGGTGAGGCTGAATGGATTAGTGACGGCTCAGTAGTACTGGTTGATTTTTCAATTCTGTATGTGCCAAATGGAAATAACGATACTTTCTTCCCTCCACTTCTTGTCTGGGGTATTTAAACTTCATGCTTTCCAGAACAGCCATTTGTCTCATTAGCTGTTTGCACAATGCTTAGTGCCACAGCATATTACTTTTAGATGGAGCCCCTAAGCACTTCCAAACAGCTGCTAAGTTTACCTAAGGATACAAGGGTATGTTGGTAACAGACAGAACCTGATTTATTCCACTTGTTTTCTGTGCAAGCCAGCTTCCAAAGGGAAGCAGCATAGCTGTCCTAAACCATTAGTATTGCACAGAGTGAAATTTCATCAAGTACAGCAACTTGTTCATATTCACATGGCTTCCAGGCTGATTTACAGTTTGGTGCATGGGCAGAGTGGAGAGTGGGGGTGTGTATATGTGTGGCTTTATCTGCACAAACTCAGCAAATGTGCCAAAAGATTGGCTGAAGACAAGTTCATGCCTTTCATTTCAGGCTTATTAGTTTGCAGTCTTCAAAAAAGAAACAAAAAAAGTCATTAATACAAATAGCAACCCTTCTGGCCGAATAAACAGAGCTCATACACATTGATAGCATTATATTGGCAACAATGCACTCCATATGCTCATGAAGGTTATAGGGCACATTTCCATGTAAACAGTCAAGACACTGAACTTCAAATATTTGGAAGAAATGTTTATTTAACAACTGAATACATGCTAAAAGAAATAATTTACAGCAGCAGTTTCATTACACTTTCTCTCCAGTTTTCTAGTTCCCATCTGAATTGAAGTGATAAATACAGAGGTGGAATTATTTACTACCCAGTGAGGAATGTGTTTAAAGAATAAGCACACAACTCTGACACTGATATAGCAAATAAACCACCTTATCACCTGTGTGGCAAAATCTCGCATTTTAATATTTTGCTGAACACACCAAAATGGAGTACCTCTAGATACCAGTACTTTACACTGTACCTCCTTATCTAGTCAAAAATATTTACATCTCTTTTGACTAATGTGTAGGTAGCAAAAACTGAACTATTAAACACATACCATTGATATTCACTAAATAATACATAAAAAGGAACAGTAAATGCGCATTCACATGCATTTAATTTACTTTTTTTTTTTTTTTTTACATAGTGACTTTATTGGGTCATGAAGATTTAACTTTGTTTTGCAAAGATGCACATTTTCTCAGTTTGATGTTATAGTTTAACATAACCACACAGTTTTTAGGAGCTATAGAATGAATTCCCATTTCAGTGATCTGTGCAAGTGCAAAGAGTAGATGAGTAAGAATAAGACTCAATATCTTTTTGTTCTTTGCAGATGGATATCTTAAAACAAATGAAAATAGATCTTTCTGGTTATGAATGAAATTCTTTATTTCTCTCCAGCTTAAACACAACTTTTAACTTACTTTTTCTAAAGTCTGTAACTAGAGGTTTAGAGGGTTTTATTGGCCATTTACAGAAATACCATTTAAATCTTTATTTTCAAACTTTATGTTTCTTTAAACAATAATGACATAAATGGGGGTATGTATCTTACTGAAGCTGCAGGGCATCTTTCTATACATTAATTCATTAAGGCTTATGCTTTTTGAAAAAAAGTCCATTTCGCATCAGTATTAAATGTTGCTTTAGCTTGACCATAACATGAACCTAAAAATAAAAAAATTCCACTGTTGGGTTGATCTTTTGCCCTCTTCTTTATATAAACAAATACAAAAACTTACACAAGACTGCTCATGTCAGTGAGGGTTGGGTTGAAGTTTGTAAGATATGATCATATCAATTATTCAATGAGACTGCTGGGTCATGGTACAAATGTTGCAACTTCCATAATTTTGTTCCTACAGATTATCTTTCTCAGTATAGAAAAGCATATCTTAGAGTTCTGACTTTATTTAATATGTTTACTCTTCAGGCATTGTGGAAGAGGATGGTTTAGACTCAGGTTTTTTTGTAGCAAGTTGCTATAGAACCAGTTGCTATGAACATGGAAGAGAAAAAAAAAGTTACATAGCAATTCCATGAATCTGTAAAAAAATGGGAAGTAAGTAATTTGGGGTCTATTGAAATCAATCTGTATTTTTCCCACTGAATTATCTGAAGTTCATTTTAAAACTGCTTCCTTTTGCAAGAAAGAGTATTGTAGTAACTTGATGGTACACAATAGCCCTTTACAAAGGCTAAATAATGTTCTGTGATTAAAATTAAATCATTCATTTGACAAAAGTGCTCAGAAATTAACCATAAGCTGAGCAGAAAAAATAATACTTCTGTATGGAAAAGCACATAGTTGAACACATGTTTTAATTCATCTGTATTCAGCACATCATGAAATAATGGGAATTTACCAGCATACTGGAGTTCACAAGAGTCAGGTTAAACATAAGAGAGACTTAAAGCTGCTTTAAAAATAAATTCCCAACTGCTTTCTTAAATTCTTAAATCATGGCCCTACAGCCTTGTCCTAGCCTATTCAATGATTTTTTTAAAATTTTTTTTTTAAAGAATTAAATGACAAAAGAATCCTGCAAGTTCATCCCCTCCAAAGGATTCAAAGGGGATTGAAGTAACTCAGCTGTTAGTGAAAATCGAATTTCTACTGAGGCAAGAATCCAAGGCTTCACTAGCAGAAGGATACTTGAATTAGTGAGTGGCAAGGAGACTAGGGAGCATTGTGAGAGACCTGTCACAGCAGCTGTGTTATATTGTATCTGATAAGGCTGATTGATAGTGTAGCAATAAATTGATAAATTAAATACCACAGAGTGAATAACAACAAAACAAATCAGTCATCAGTGCAGACACGCTTTTATATAAAAGCTCCTTTAGCAAACTAAGGATTTTGTTCTAGTAATTTTCCCCACAATGACATTACTTGAAATTATGTCATTTACAGACTCTACCAAGGTAAAATATGGGAGGCTGGAGAAAGATGATCTCAAAAGAACTGGACACCATAGAACTGGGGACCAAAGGCACATCTGTGCTGAGGTGAATAAATCCACTACTTAGAACCCTAAACTGACACTCAGGATGCAAGTACATTGTCTGTTTTATCCTGTTGCTCTCCTGTGTATAGAATAAGACAGAAGTGCAGGACCAAGTTTTCTGTTATTATAAACTAGCCTTAAGCTGAACTTCACCAATTTACTACTTCAGCAGATTTCACCCACAGATAAAACTGTCCCTCAGATCTTAAAACAGGGAGCTGGCTTTGGGGTTGTTATTTACCTGGCCTAGTGCTGTTTCTTTGCATTTTGGTGATCTGGCCCACAGAAAGAACAGAGCACTGAGAGTCAGTAGTGTGGACAAATCTCTACCACAGGGCTGGGAACACAACTCCTAAAACTGAATGTGAGCTTTGCTCATGGATATATGATGGTCTATGAGCATCGGTATTTAAATATAAGCATTCACAAATACGAACCAAGAAAGCAAGAGTGTAATTAGCAGAGGGTATTTTAATGCTATTTGTTTTTTTAATTAAAAAAAAATATACAACTGAAAATCAATGCTCTCCTCTTCATTGGTTCAGTCTATAGCAAGGTATTATACAAGTTGAATAATTTCAAATACCATACTTAGAAAAACAGAATGCAAAATACTTCCATGCTATACAGTGACTTTCATGTTAAAATAGCTTAGTTTTTAAATTGCTTTGAAACTACATGTCATATAGATTACTGACAGGGGAGGAGGTTAACTGCAGTGTGACCAGTTCCCCTGGAAGTTTTCCCAAACAAAAGAGTAAAGCAGTCATAATTGGAAGTTGTCTTTCTTCTTCTAAACCAATAATTAGAACGTACAATATTTCTAAGACAAAAAGTCTAATCTATTTTAGAAAGGAGCTAATGTTTGCTGCATATTTTTTCATGGTACATTTAAATTATACTTTTAATAAAATACATCTTTAGGTCAAAGCTGAAAGAAGTCATCAGTAGTAGGCCAGTGTACTCCACATTTTTTTTCTTCCAGATGATGGATGGCTTACATTGTTCAGATTTCCACAATCAATCTCATTCAGTATTGTTTTTCCTCTTCTAGCACATATAAACAGGAGAACTGGTAGACAAAACAAGAACAAAATCCTTGTGTCCAATCACGTGTTTAGACGTTCATCAGCTTAATGAGTTCATGCAGTTCTATATAAGTCTAGAAATGGTAGTGCTGATGATGAAAGGTGGGGCTTGTTTTTCTTTTTTATATGATGACCGCATGAAATACAGCATTTTCTTTATATCTCCATCAAAAGAGAAAGCAAAACTCGCCTGCTGAATATTTGCAGAAGTTTTTGAGCAGTAAGTAAGCTAGGTCCAGGTGAGTTATCACCCTTGAAACTCTGGTATTTCTGGTCTTAGAGCAGAGAGGAATAACTTGCTAGGAAAGTTAGAAATTGATTTTATTTAAACCTAGTGGAAACTGTTTGAACTTTCCACTCTTGTAAACATCCACATAATGCCATGAAAAAGTTCATGAATATTGCATTTTTTTTCCAGTTATCTGTCTATACAAGTTTCTACTTGGGTGAGGTTACTAGAGGTAATGTAGCTCAGACACTACGTGGTGCCCTCTCAAATTCATGGGTCCTCCTGTTTCTACCTTTTTTATTCTCTTGTAGGTGCTTCCACTTATTTGTGTTCACCTGCGCATTGGCAGGCCTTTGCCGGCGCTGTTTGCGGTCTCTTTTCCAAACCTGCTCACAGAACTCATCCATTGTGTTGAGATTGGGGTGGTTGATCAACTGCATGAAGTCTCTGTACCAGATCTTTTGGCTGGGGGTCATGCTGTTGGTCGCATCCTTGATCTTGGAGCCATCACCATCTTCTTCCTTGTGGAGCAGCTCTTCCAGGTGGTCGTTATCGATGACTTCGAGGGTCACCTTGAGCAAGGTCTGCATGAAGCCGTGCTCCACAGCATGGCAAAAATAAACACCAGAGTCTCTCCGGTGAAGGCTTCGTAGCAATAGGCCCTGTTCTGTCCGGATCATGTGATCATCCACTTTTATCTGTATTGGGAAAAAGTGGTCATTTCAATAGTTACTCTTCCTGTATGTGCCACACTATCCTCTAACCATGCTACTTCTTTATTACTGTCTCTTTAACTGGTAAGACTTGGCCAAGAAGTCCCAATCCCACAAAAATGGAAAACCTTTTGCCAGTCATCTGTTATCATGAAAGGATCAAATATTTTGGAAAAACTGATATAATGCCAAGAGTTTGGGGAATTAGGAATTTATTCCTGAGTAACTACTGCTGCTGAACAAAAATCTGTTTCAACCATGTCAGATGAGGTTCTTGGAAAAATTACAGAAGATCAGATCAGCAGAGTTGACATAAATTCATTTGGCTGTATTACTGAGGTCTCATTCACCATCATCTTTTAGTCAAATCTAAATCCATTTGCAGGAAATGGATTTAGATTTAGTTCTTTGTCTTCCTGTTGTTCCTTACTACAAAACCTCCCCTGTGTAGAAGTGGCTTCTGCCTAAGTGGAAAATTTACAAATAAACAACTTAGGATCAAATCTAAAAATTTTAATATTCAAAAAGAAGCTGTTAAAAATACTGGGGGTTTTTTTCTGTATTAATTCATGTCTAGAATGTAACTGCATTCTCTGAATGCACATGTTGCTGCAGACAGAAAAGGCACAAACCTGTATGCTGTGCTCCCATAGAGAATAAATTCTTAATAATTTACTACTTATGCAAACAAAACAGAAAAATTCCAAGCAGCTAATATAACTATTCTTAACATGCTTTAAATATATGTATGTATACTCACAAATACTTCAGTGCAACAAAAATGTTTTTGTTCCCTAGCTTGACCTTCCTATCTACCAGAGTAGATTCTGGTTCTCCTAAAATATGTGTGACCTGGCTTGATATGACTTGAAAACTTGGGTGATTAATAACATAATTAATAACAAGCATGTTGGTGACAAGAAAAGGAGCAAAATAAAGTATCAGCTTAGAGTAAAGCAAACAGGGAAAATAAGTGTTTCTGCCTCTATAAATACTGCTTTTGATAAATAAAGGTTTCCATACTCTTGTGTCACTACCGCTCTCAGCTCTTCATTCTGACTCTGTTATCTGCAATAAAATCTCAGAGCATGCAGCACATGGGATGCTCTTGCCAGACTGTGTTTCAGCCAAACAATATGACTAGAGGAAAGCACTTCAGCTTTCTCTCAAAGGCAATTTTAAGGCCTTTGTGATATTTGAGTTTGTATAATCTTTGTATGATGTTTCAGGTGACAGTTAGATAGAATGCCAGCTTTTTCTGTTTCTGGGATCTCTGATGCAAACCAGTGTGTTTTGCGGGGACTTCGAGCAAGGAGAGGATATGAATGCTTTCCGCTGTAACAATCAGTAAAATCTATTAGGGAGCTTGCAGGATTTTATGGTAATAAGAGTGAGAATATATTGAAAAACAATGGAAATCATATATTTCAGAGAAGTTCTGTTTAACTAAAATTATTTTAGGAAGGACTCAAACTGAAGTCTATCTTTATAGGGAAAATTAGTTGCCTCTCTTTTGCTACTGTACCTCTTCTTTGCGATCATCATTTTGCTTCTGGAATTGCCAGTAGACTACGGCACGCTGAGATTTCGGACTGCACTCAAGGAAAGTGCTGCTATTCTCAACTCCATAGATAATCTTTTCCTCCAGGGCCTGACCACTTGGGTTATCTGTAAAGCATGAAAAAAAAAAATTAAAAATACCAGGAAACTAACCCTTAATTGCTAAGTAATTGATTTGCTTAGAATTTGGACTACTTTAAAGTGTTTAAAGATAAGCACTTTAAAAACCACTCTCTATATCAGTATATCATTTTAAACATCTGAATTAATACCTCTATCTTTGTAAGGACCCATGGTAGATTTTTGTTTTACTGTTTTGATTTTTTTTAAATCATATTTTAAATCATAACAGCTGTTAACACCTCAATATGCGAAGTTAATGAATTTAATTCTGAAATCTTGTGTATGCATCATTATTATTCATCAAAGAAACCATCTAGGACACAAAAAGAATTTTTAATAGCAAACTATGCAATGAGAAAACTAAGGGTGTAGTTGCAAAATGTTTGTAATGATGCTTCCTGGGATCTACGGTCATAATACTTTAGAGTAAAGTAATAAAACATGAGGCTATTTAAAAGTAGAATAATGTGTTTAGATTATATGACACTGCAGTTTGCTGAAGCTGTTAATGACCAGGAATAATGTTTTTGAGGAAATGATTTTCAATTAATCATTTCCTCTCATACTGATATAATTTATGGAAATGTAATGAGGTTAATAAACCAGACATTATGGGAGGGGAAAAAGAAAGTTAAATAAATTACTTCCTTCTGTAACAACAATGTTTCAAGATATTAATCAGTTTGCTGGAAATATCACATAGCTGTAGGACTTGCATGGTATTTGATTTCTCTCCAATGCCGCAGAGGCTTTAAGGCATTGTGTTTCAACTTTCCACCTTAGCTCTTTAAAATGTTGGTATGGACTTAAGTGGCAATAGAACAATAATCCTGAAGAGTAGATGAAGAGGAAGGCTGTTTAACACTGTGTTGATCTAATGGGGTTTCCTGACTCCTTTTCATTCTTTGTCTTCTCATTTTTCACATTTGATTTTTTGGAAATCTTTAGGCAAATAGTTTTGATTTGCTTTGACAGGAAAACTATGTCTATTCAAAAGCCCATCAGAGAAATCCTTCGTCCAGTTTTGCTTGCTCCTAGCTGTGCCTTTCTCCTACTGGCTATGTTGTTTAGCAAGCACAGGCTGTTTGTTAGATGATTGTGACAAAGGTAAAAGTAAAATTGAGCTCTGGGCTTAGCCTGATACAAAATCACATGTGATTTTCAATAGTGACCTTCAGTCCTGGGAGAGGATGGCAGAAGGGATGTGGAGCAGAATAAGGAATGGTGCTTGCCCAGTTCCCAGAACACATCAAATGGCCTCTTAACACTAGACAAATAAGGAAGGGAATTCACCTGCCTTCCTCTGCTGGATTGTGGACCTTTTAAGCAAGTGGGTGGGGCGTTCTATTAAAAACTGAGTGAAACAACTTTTATGACATTTCTCATAAACCACATTCACATGAAGAATGTCAGTACACCTACGGGTCAAGAAGACAGGGAGCAGTGGAGGAATTAATTAGAAAGCAAGAAGCAAGAGAAGGGTAAAACACCTGGAATAGAATATAGCCAAGGTGGCGAGGTCTGAGATTGAGCACAGGTGAATTTGTGTCATTCAGAGAAACTGGAAATATGGGAAGAGATTAACTGAATAAAGTTAGAAGTGATAAAATAAAGATTGGAAATGATAACTGATGGGTCCAGATTTAACACTGTGAATGGCTGACTGATGTATTGAACTCTTCTGTTTCAAGTTAGATGCTCTAATTAAGGAACAAAATTCACACGGTTGAGCAGGCAGTAAGATATCCTCACACAGAGAGAAGCTGTTTGATAACTGAACTGGGATCCATTATAGACAGCACATACAGACCTTCAACATAGGACACTTAGTAGAAAATATCCCCTTTTATAGCCTGGGACACATAGGTTACTGCTGCAGTGATGTATTTCTGTGAAACAGTGATTTACAGGCTTCCATAATAAAGAATGGAAACACAGGGACTTCCCTAGGATGCACGTTCTGTCTCAATTCCTCTCCCAGGCTCCCTGGATCTTAATTGTAGAATGGCCCATCTTCAACAACAGCAATCCAATAGTTTGGGCATTTGTATTGAAAGTAGGAATATCAAGTCAAATTTCTAAGCCTAAGTGAACTTTGGGTCCTCATCTACAGCATCCTTAAAAAGTGATTTAACCAGCAGATTACTCACTAGGAGGCCTGCAGCTCCACTTCATTCTATTTTCCTGAACATGGTTTGGTTCAAGTGAATTACAGAGGGGCAGAGCACATATTACACTGTTCTCATTAGATCCAGGGTAGGTAGTTTTCTTAATCATAAGTATCAGTATAAAGGACAAAAACAGGTATTTCTTTGGTAAAAGCCTTATGGCCCATGAGTAGCAGTGTATTTTTAAGTATATAGAGAAGTTTGTGCTGGAAAATGTAGGCACCTAGAAGGTTCTTAGTATCTAAGTAGCTAGTCACAAGTTTTTTTAGAAACTGTGCACTCTGACACCATTTCAAATGTCTGTTTCCTTGGATCTTGTCTGTGACATTCTAGTGTTAAAGAACACCATGGAAAGTGGATGAAGGCCTCTTTACATTTCTTCACAGTTGCAGAAAGCACAATATGGGTGACAGACACACAATGAGAGAGGAAGCCTTTTAGAGATCCTTCAGTTTCCATTCCCATGATTTGAAGGAGCATAAGGCAGGTTCAGAAATGTCTATAAAGTTAATATAACATTGAGCATGTGGAGTGCAAGAAAGCAAACAGTGATAGAATAATCACAGGATCAGAGTGCAGCTTTGGGACTGAGAAGCTGAAGAGACTGGAAGGAAGAATGAAAGTCTAAGAAGTTCAGAAAAGCAGCTGGAGGAACTAGAAAATTATACAAGTCATGAAGCTGGCAATGAAATTCAGCCCAAAATCCTGTCTGAAAGCAGTAATTCCCAAAATGAACCCAACAGCAGTATCAGTTTACTACCCTGATAAATATCCTTTAAGTACATAATTTCTTACATAACTGAAGAAGTATGAAAGGCTAAGTACTTATATCAAGATTGCTTAGCAGATGAATGAGTCTCACAATACAGTTTAATTCAGAATGATTCTTTGAACTTCCCCTGGGATAAATCATATTAAAAAAAAATGTACCTCTTCTTTAACAAGTTCTTCAAAAAAAAACTACCCAAACTAGATTATTTCTTGATAGCTCTAGTATGTAACACTTAATAAAAAACTCTCCTTCAGCTGCCATAAAGATGAGCATGCTTTTAGATTTAAACATTAATGTCTGGGCAAACAGCTGTACAGTAAAGGATCCTCAGCTCCCTCTAATGTTGATGTGCAGTCATTTTATACTTCTTATACATTTGCACTAACTAGCAACTGAAATTGCTACATAACCTTATTAAAAATATTATTGCTTCATACTGATTGCAGAGTTGGTTTCTGCTATGTGTTTAAAAGTTATACATTAAGACAGTATTCTTTTTTCATGGTTTTGTTGGTTCACATGGAGAATCAATTAGCATTTCCTGCAAATTAATCTGTAGACAAGCAATAAATTATTTCTGAAGTTTTGGTTTGGTTTTTTTTGGCTATAGACAAACCCAATTCTTCATCTGTTGTCCAGGGAACTACTAGTCACAAACAAGGAAAAAACTCAGCACAAGTTTGCATAGGAAATTTATAAGCCATGCAGTCATCTGTACTATGTATGATTACATGTAAATGACAAGTATATATAGGAAAATGTAATAGATTAGCAACTCAAGTGATTTAGAAAAACATTTAAGACCAATCTAAACCATGTATTAAGTATTATGACCGTATAACCGTACATCCTTCAAGTCTAGGATCCAGAACTGCATTCCCTCATTATTTTTGTACTTTTTATAATTTTTTTTTTTAACTTGCTGATCCTTCTAATGCGTTCTTATCTTGTTTCATATTTGCTCTTCTCATTTTGGCAAAGCTGTATTAAAACTTCTTTTGATCAGGTCTACCATATAATAACTTTGTCCAGACCTTAAGTTCTCATGATTGTAATAATGAAAAAACTGCATTTCTGGATTACTGTGAAACTGGATTACTCTCTCCCTTCGGATATAAAATTAACATTTTCAGACAAATATGCTCACCAAATATGGAAAGACATAAACCCAAAGTGTTTTGAAATGCTTTTTTCATCTATGAAAATAAAGAACAGACCTACAGTGGTATAAAGCAGAGCTAGCAAAGGTTATAGAACATTAAGATGAACAGACTTGTGGTAGACCAGTTCATAGTTTTTCTCAGGAGTAAAATGTTCTGCGAGTAAAAACATAAAGCTAAGAAATGCTTCTGCTGGTATTAAAATCAATGCTTAGTGCCTGATGGAACTGAAAATCTCATTCTCAGTATAAATATGGTCTTATCTTCACTGTGTAAGTATTACTTGATATCATGCAAATGGGAAATTTGTGACCTTTCTACTAGTCACAGTTGACTAGTTCAAATCTAAACTAGTTGTACATTCATGAGTTCTCAGAATGTAACAACTATGTAGTGATCACAGTCTATTCATTCACTTTTAAAACTCCTTTTTCTCTCTAAGTAATTTGGCCTGGGCCCGACAATTAGAAGTAAAAAGTAAAGATATAGTAATGTCAGCTCTGAGTTTCAAATTATTGAAATGAAGATGGAGAAAACTATTAGTGAAACTTATTGGTAGTGAATTTTAGCTAACACAAAAGCAAAATTAAGGGCTGATTATCATTTTTTGCTATTACATGGACTGGAAGGACAAGAAGGTTTTGAGGTATCTCCATTTTCAGTCACCTCCTTGTTTTTCACAGTAGTTTAGCTCTGAGATTAAGTCAGCTGGTTAGAGCATGGGGCTAGTAACACCACGGTTGAGGATCTCTTTATGGGACATCCACCTAAGAGCTGGACTTTATTGGTCCCTTCAAACTCAGAATATTCCCTGGGAAAAGTTCCTGTAGACATGCAACAATCATGAGGAATCACTTTTTTCCAGCAGAGGGAAGCATTGCCTAAGCATTTCCTTCACTTACAGCAAAATAGGCATTTTTAATTTTCTGAGTGAAGGTCTTCTGAAAAGTATGGCAACAAATTAGTAACTGTGAGAAGTTTGTCAGTCAAACAAGTCAAGAAAGGAAGCTGATCAATATGCCGTGAAAATGCAACAGCTGACAAAAAAGCAACCCAAAATATGTCTAAGAAATCCCATGCTGAAAGCACATGGGGACATGCCTGCTGCAAGAACATCCAAATCTTCAGAACTTTTAGTGTGACACTTAGAACAAAGGTCACTCCATATTTTGCCAAGATAGTTGCAAACACATTTGGTTTTTAATTTGATTTGGTTATCATCGTATGCAAACTATGCACAACATGGACATATTTCTTGATGTCATGAAGAAAATGCAATTCTTTTCTGATATAATATGCCTACTGTGATGATATGATATTAACAGGGAAGAGAAGCAGGAAAATTAAAATGTTTAAACTGTTTATCTGAGGAAAACAAATCAAAACAAAAACCCAACAAACTCAAACCCAAATAGACTTCAGTGTCTGATCCAGGCCATTGTAAGCTATCTAAATTGGGATAATGATGTATTATACCCATCTTTTGCAGATGTTTGAGGCAATTTCACAAATAAATCATTCACATGCTTCCTAACTCTACTTGTGCAATCTGCAAATGACATACAACTGGGCTGCTCTTGAGCCGTGCCCGTGACTCACTGTGGTGCTGCAGGTCTGAGCAGTGGGTGAGCGGGTCCCCATTTCGGATGTCTTGTCGCCTGGTGCGCCTGCAAAGATCACATTTGAAATCTGTTAGTGCCCTTCTCAGTGTTCAACAGCAACACATGGAACATTTGTATAATTACAGAGGTCACCAAGTGCACTCAAACAACACTAGGAAGGAAATCATATTGTACTGCTATGTTCTGTGCATCATCTTTTTGTAGAATCAGGCTTTACTCTTACAGGTGAAATCTTCAGAGAATGGTAAATACATACCTCTTGCACTGAGATACTAAATAAAGAAATAATTTCAATGGAAATTATTAGTATTAAATAAATATAAACTGTAATATAATAAAATATGAAGTTTATTTTAAGTATGTGGGCAATACTGATCATAGATATATTCATTACTGGACTCACAAACACAGGGACTGCCAAAGTATTAAAATATATACCATAGAGTTTAACATTCATCAAAAGCACACATTTGTGCAAGTACAGAATACTTTGAGTATTGCAGCCTCTTTTAGATAGGTGAAATGTTCAGATGGGTGGCTTTGAAAGAATGCTGAAGTGCTGTATTTTCTACAAAATCCAAATTGAAAGGCATAGATAATTTCAGCCACCGTGGGTTTCACAGAAATATTTCTGATAAAACCTTTTACAAAACCGTTGCAAATACTTTTGTCTTTAGAAAAAAAGAACAAACCAAAAACTTAAAATTGAAGATTTTGAAATATAATTTATTCTATCTTTTGTAGCTTGAGTCTTAATTCTACCTTTGATTGCATGTCTTTTTAACACAGTATTTTCTTCTTCCAGTTTGAATTCTACTGGCTCTTTTGAAAAAAACATTGATTTGTGCTAAAAAAAAAAAAGAGTTGTATTTCATTGAAGAGAGCTTTTTAATACAGTTTTGTTTTGCATGTGTTGTTCTCTCTTTGTCTGCTCCTAGTTTTGTTTAAATAGCTGTGACACAAAATGCAATTGAGCCAAAGAAAAGCGTTTCATATGAAAAAGAAAGAAAAAAAGAACGAGGCCAACAAAGATGTTTTTCAAGTGTGAGTACTTTAGGAATCGGAGAAAGCCTGAGGGCTTGCAAAATTAGAGGAGAACAAAGAGGATTAGGCTGCTGAACAATGCTGCGATTTCAGATTATGGTATCCAGCAACGGATATGCAAAAGTCAAGTAGCCTTGCAAAAAGCCCTGTTGGTCACTCCCTTGTGACAACAGCCCACATTTTTAAAAGCCATTGTTCTGCAGCACAGACCATCTCTCTTCTCAACACCAGCCCTATTTGCAGGCTCTCACTAACAAACCAGCATCAGCACATACCAAGAGTTCCCACAGAGGCACAACTGCACAGCTGAGTCCTCTTGCCTGAAAGATTTTAACCATACTCTTTTCCACTGAGAGCTACTGAAATGTTAAACATGAAACTAATTGCATGAAGTACAGCAAAAGCTCTTTCTTAAAAAAAAAAAAAAACAAACAAACAAAAAACCACCCTAAAGTTAGATGAAAAAAATTATATATTTTTATGAATAAAAACTTCTTTAAAATTAAGAGTTCGGATATCTTAGCATACTTTAGCAAGAAAGAATCTTCTGCTGAATTATATATGATTAAAAAAATGTATGAATCAGAATTTCCAGTATCTTCATATTACTCAGTACCAGTGACAAAATCACACCCAAGATATATGGAACCATAAAATTTTGCTGCCCCTTCCCAAGTTTTGAAACAGCATAATTATAGGATACAATTTATAAAAAAGAAGCCTGTGAAAATACTCATATTACTGTCAATGGAGTTTGAGTGAAAGGTTTAGTTGGAATCTCAGGAAAATATTGCACATATCACCATTGTATCAACACAATGATTCATGAAATATGAACCAGAACACATCTGCACGGAGTAAAGTGAAGTGGTCACACTACAGGAGCTCTGAACTGTCATTTAGACTTGTAAAATACACAAAGAAAGAAAAGCAAATAAAATCATTGCTTATAAAAATCTCCTTAAAATAAAAGAAGAAGGAACAAAACAAAACAAAACGCCAAACCCTAAATTCAACTATTAGTAAAGCATCAGAACAACTGGCTCAGGATATTTAATGAGAAATTTCTCATTTTCCCAATATTTCTGGAGCCCAAAATTACAATAATTTATTATTAGAATCATTTTTACATTTAAGCTGCTTCCAGCAGGTACTAGGTGAACAGAGGATCCTCTCTCCCAGTAACACAGATCTCTATTCTGCTGCTGCTGCCAAGAGAAAACTGGGGCGAAGTGGCTGACAGCAGCTTTTTCTTATGCATTTTTCAGATCCTAGCTTCCCAGCCCTAACTTCTTCTTTCACAGTGGCCTCCAGAAAAGTATATTATGCACCCCAAGTTTTTCCTGTAGCTGTGCAGCCCAGTTTGGACCCAGTGACTCCTACCCCTTAATCCCTGTAAGAAGAGGTCCCAGCCACTCTGCCCCGATGGCAATGTGAGCTCCACCTGCAGCAGTAAGTTGGAGAGATAAGGAAAAGACAAAGAGCCCATTTCTTCCATCAGTGTAAGCAGAGGAATGACAGGATGATGTGCTCTGTGGATCTTGAGATTGGCTGGGAGAAGGAATGTGTGCTAGGAATGCTGAGGAAAGATGAGGTTCAGGGATAAAGAGTAGGAGGGAAATAGCAGAAAAAAACTGATTAAGTGACTCCTGATCTTACTGTCTCCTTAAACTCAGAGGCAGTACTCAACCACATTGATTTCTAATAACAAAAACTTTTCAGAACAAATCAATGTTTTAGGCACTCCTCAGAAACATCACTGTTCCCTCTCCTTTCCTTCCTCCTCCAGAGAAATTGCCATGCTATCAAGCAAAAATAAGAATTTAGCCTATGTTGCTAAGAAAATTTGACAGGCTCTTCTCTTGGGATAGGTTCTTTAATTATTTCCTAAAGAATTTAACAAAAAGATTTTCTCTGATTTACTCTATTTCCTGCTGCAAAATTAGAAGCTGATGTTCCAAGAGCAGCTTTTTTCATCAGTATTTGTTTACAATACATTGTAATGCAAACCTTAAAATTTTAATCCCCTCCATCTGAAACTTCTCTAACACTTATTGAACTGCTTACCCTTTACTACATTTCATCTCCCTCAGCAACCAATCTAAACCTGGAATTTGGCATTCTGACACTCTCAACTAAATATTTGCTACAATTAATTTAATGTATATAAACCCTTATGTATATAAACCTTGGATTTCTTGATTCTTCATATGTGCAGGATGTCTGGCATATTCAATTTAATGTGAGCACTTTTTTATCATTTCACTCAATTTATCAAGGAAATCTCAAACTACATGAATGCCTGTTTTTTTATTCGCAAATGTTTACCTATTCAGTTATTCCTAACTTCAAAACCAACAGCCAGGAGCTCTTCAGTAACGATCATATATTTTTAGTATACTTTTAGAGAAAGAGTTTCAAAGATACAGGGAGGCAAAAAAATTAGTACTCTAAACCTTCAGATCAGGCAACTAGACTTGTAAATTTTTAATAAAACTGGTATTTTTGGCTTGTGGAGTCAGCTTTCCACCAACGTTTGCATTGCAAAGCCTTTAGCATCAATGCAGAGAGGCTGTAAAACAGTGGTTATTCTGATCTACCAGCACTTGGACACACATACGAGTTATACTTTTGAATAATAACAATAATGTTACATGTCACTAAAAAAGATAAGTTTCTATCGATGCCAAAATATTTTAGAGATATTTCTCTTGAATCAGAATTCATGAAAATGCAGGATAATATACTTGGGGATGTAGTGATTTTTTTTTTCTTTTTAATTTTGAGCCCCCTCCTCATGTTAGAAAAAATGATTTTTAAATTTTTCCTGATTACCAGTGATTATAAGATTAGGAGTTAATCTCACAGACAACTCTTGTCTGAATGTTTTCTTACAGGAGCTTTTTAAACCAGCCCAAGAAGTAGCAGTGGTCACTTTAAATCAACCAAGACTTCATATTGCATGTAACTCCCTCAATGATGTTTTCTTTGGAAGAGAAAGGGCTCCAGTTAACCATCCCCTTAAAAATCTCCAAAGCCCTCTGGTCATATTGAGACCATCAGTTAAAACAAATAGCAAGCCACGCAGCCATCCAGAACTGTCCCTACCTCTTAGCAGTGGGGAAGTAACGCGAACAGGAGGAGCCATCCCAGGCACAGTAAGGGTCCCTTGCAAGGCAGCACTCAGCACAAGCTTTTCCATACACATCACAGCGGTGTAAAGGAAGCTGTGAAACTCCAGTGGCTGAGCCAATGTAGAGCTGTTGCTGTTGCAAAAGTTAAAACAAACAAACAAAACAAACAAACAAACAAAAACAGTTAAAAAATTTGAAAATTACAATTTTCTTTTTCTAGGAAAGCATAAAAATGTTATATAATCGTCTGCTAGGATCACTTCAAATACAATAAAGGATCATGATCCTGATGTATGCGAAAGGAATGAGAACAGAATTGTCCCCAGGGTAAAAAAAAATCAAATAGGAAAAACTTTATTTTTCCATGAAGCTCATGGTGGATTCCCTAAACAGTAAGAAAATTAAAGCACTCTTAAACTTTTCCTTTTGTATTAAGATTCTCACACTGGAAACCACTACAGTCAGTGACAGAACACAACTGAGAACATGCTTTCGAATTTGAACAAAAAGAAAAACTTCAACATACATTTCCTAAATATTATCTCAATTTCTGTATGTGAGGGGGAAACCCAAAGTAAATTATTTCAGACTAATGCTATGATATTTCAGTTTGGAAGTGCTGCTGTGCATGCACTTCTTTGCGTGACGGGTAATTCCAATGTTTTGTACTCTTTTCTATAAGTCACATGATTTAACTGGACCATATCTTTAATGAAGGGAGAGGTTTGTTTTGTTTTGGATAAAAACCAGTGTGGAGTAGAAGATGCAGTTCAAATGCAGAATTAAATAAAAAACCATGCATAAAAATGAAATACAGCCTTGCATGGCATCACAACAGAGTATCTTGTCTCTCTCAATTTCCTCTTTGATATCAAATTCATGTGGTCCACTAGGGAAGTTGGGCCCTCATATCCTAGAGGGATATGAGAAAACTGAACTTCTGATCCCATGTGAAAGGCCAAAGAGAGATATTTCATATTAGGAATAATTCACAATGAAAACAAATATTGTGAGATGCAAAATGAGGAAAACACTAAATAAATTGATACACAAAAATTCAAGGCCATAATCATTCTGGTTTGGAAACACTGACATATTGCTATCAAACTTTGTCACTCAGCACCCACGGTGGATAGGTGAATGCCTTTCTTTAAAGTCCTACTCCAACCAGTCCCATGATGAAAATACAAATTTGTATTAATTTTTCTTTCTTTGAAGGTAGTGTGAAAAAGTAGGATTAAAAGAAAATTTATCAAAATTCTTCATCTACTGCATTGCAATGTCCCAGAGTCACCATTTTATGGGAATTCAGGCATGGAAGATAGCTGTGGTCACTTACCTACTAGACATAACGAGCACTGGAGAACAGGAGACAGCAACACCAAAAACCACTCATAAGAGGGGATGTGTTAACTTTTTTCAGAGACAGCAGCTTGGCAGTTTATACAGACATTAATTTTAATAGAAACATCCCGTGCATTTATATAAACACCGGTATTTTCTCAAGGAAAATATGGCAAGCAAAGCCCCCAAAGGAAAATTCACTGGCAAATTGAAAACTAAACCCTTTCTAAGCAACTGCTTCCTTCACTTACAGCTTCATAGCTGGGTAAATCCACATTCTCCAGGCAAAAATTTCTGACCACACAGGGCTTTACACAGAGTCTGAACTGTACAAACCCGTCCCAGTCAGTGCTGAGAAGAGATGACAGGCAGCATACATGATGAGCTGCTCCTCTCTGACTTAAGTGACTTAATCAAGACCCCACCTTAGGGGTACATCCTGCAGTAAAAAGAGCAGCAATTCAAATCTTAGGTGATCTAACTGCTTCTCAAGGGAAGCCTCTTCTCTTTACTGATTATGGAGGCAACATAGGTCAAATTAGAGCTTCAGTTAAGTATCTTAAATGTCCAGATGGTATTGATCTGAGTCCTGTGTAATTGGGGCATTAATATCTGTGTAAGCATGTAGGAACGTGTGGTGCAACTAATCTAAAAACGAACCCAGAGAATGCACATGGGAAAATAAAGAATGGTGTAATGGTTTCCTATGTACCTCTGTAACCAATTCCATTTTGCAAAAATCCCCTCCCCAATTTCTAATAAATGTCTTTAGAATTAAAGAATGACCAGAAACATAAGAAAAAATTGAGGCCAAAATAGGGTTACTTAAAAACTATATTCCTTGTAGATAAGTTCATAGTTCAGTCAATGAACTGCAGCATATGTTTCAGGTGCTGCTCAGCATAAGGCTGCTGCCCTTGTTTGCTGCTCTTCAGATTATGGTTTTAGACTCCAGCTGGTGATCATTATTCTGGACACTAACAAAATAAAAAATCCAGGCACTATGTAATTCAGAAATAGAAATAGAATTATGTGCATCAGTGGTCTGACCTTACTTTGCCATACTGCAAGTCAAACTGCCTTTTCACCTGTCTCTTCCAAGACACTGTTAATTTAATGAATAAGATTATTGTCCTCTAAAAATTCTTGCAGAAGTAACAGAAATCAAGAAACACTGAGAAGACTAATATTTTAAGCAATCCAGTGGTTTCTGTTGGTCCCACAGTGCTGCCCAAAAAAAGCAGTTATTCCCCAGACAAAGTCAGACAAAAGGATAACAGAACAGGAAAAATGTAGTGCTTAAGAGGAAGAACTTAGAAGAATTTTTAAAGGAACTTTAGGGAACATGAGATTCAAATTATTCAAATTTAATTAATTTAATATTTTGAGAAGTAGTGCAGAATAGTTCAGCACACTGTTTAAGTGATATATTAATTTTGAGCTGGTCATTTCTATTTGTCCACTATGGACAGAAATGTTGATCTCTGAATAAAATTCAGTACTTGGTGAAATATACTGTAAGAGTAGTCAGTCACTAAGACAGTTCTGAAGGAAGGAAGGGTTAAGGATCTTCTTGTCCTGTTCCCATGTCACCAGAAATCCAAAGCTTTTTGAAGGAGTGTCACAAAGCAGACCCCGAGAAAATGGTGAGAAGTTTCTCTTCAAAAAGTCACCTTTGATTGAAACCCAGGCTGGACTTTTTGGCCTGCTTCCATGTTTGTAAGGGAAAAATTATGGAGCTTTGCCTAGCAGGCTCAAAGCCAAGTGGTACCATGTCTCCCACAGAACTGAGAGCTGAGGCAGCTGCAGGGTGTCGAAGTGGCTCAAGGATGCTCTGAAGGTTTGTGTCCTTTGCTAACGAAGCATAAACTGTTTAAGTGATAAGGTTACACAACCCTAGGGCTCTGAACACGATCAGGAGGAATGTGTAGCTTCAGTGAGAAAATATAGACACAATCCCTGTGAGTTAAAAATCCCAGAGTGGAGAAAGAACGCATTAAGGCTTAGTCTTGTGCATAAAAGCTGAATTTCCTTACTGAAAGCCACTCTTGCTCAAGGGCCAAATGTATACTCAGAGCGAGAGAGAGAGACAGGAGCTTTAGAGCTTAATATAATTTAAAACTTAAGCTAAGTTCTGCTCCTGAAGAATTTGTAGATTTTGGTCTTTAGGAAGAGTAATTTGTAACATAACAGATTGGCACGATGACAAAAGAGGTAGCTTTGAACAACCAGAGTAGTAAAATATTTAGAAATAAGGAGAAACTCCCTGTACCATGCTTTTATAATTGGATGAAAGATTTTTTAGTGAAAAAACAAAATGAAGCGATTATTTTTAAGGCATTCAATAGAACATGCTGGTTTTACTATTTACATTTCATGCTCTGGCTTTCCACAATGCATAGAATTATCGTGCTGTTTATACGAAAACCACCCTGCTTATCAGGACACAATGAGTAAAGTGTTTGAGTTAGAGAACTACAGTATTTTTAAATCATAAATGCAAAATGGAAACATGTTGCCATATACTTATTTCATACATACTGCCAAAAGCTTGTCATAGTGTATCATGATTCTGTCATTTTTAGCCTGAGGCTGGTTGATTTTTCATGAGTTTTACTCTGCCTGAATAACTTGTGGTTTATGCTCTTTTTTAGCTTTAGACAATTTTAGCAGTGGAAATTTGTTTTCAGAAAACTCAGGGAAAATTGTAATCTCTCCTGAATAACTGAAGATGCTTTGGAGAAAAAAAACTGTATGAAAATGCATGGTAAATTTTCAAGTAGGATTGGCTTCTTTAAAGGAATGTACTTATAAAAATAATCCAAAGCAGAGCATTTTGGTATGATGTGAACATATATACAACTTGACAGGTCTGTTTTTAGATATCCCAGTATTCAATAGTACCTCTTTTTTTGTCCTGCCATTTTTGCTGGTTTAGGTGGTAAACTGTAAGAACAATATCCCTCCCCCCCCCATTTTCTGTCAAAGAGATGAATGCTTTCAGACAACTTTCCTAAAGACAGTGAATTCAGAGTTAAATATGCATAATTTCAAATAAAATATTTGGCTCTGTCCATTACAGAATGCATTCACCTTCTGTTTAATAATGTATAGAGTGAAGTAGAAGAATTAGCTAAATTTTACTTATAATGTGCACAATTTTTAGTGCACTTAGTCCTGAAAGGAATACCAAATCGCCTCTTTCCTGAAAATGACATGAATGAAAACAAGTTACTTTTATTTACCAAATTAGCCTCCAAATCAGCACATATATGATAGAGAAGAAAGAAAAGAAAAAAGTTATAATTGATAAAGTTGACACTAAATTTTATGTCTCAGACTCCTGAGACAGGAAATGACAGTGGCTGGGATCCATCTACCTAATTCCAGGCAAAACTGGAAGATAGGCCCCTAATATCCACTTCATTCCTGGACTGCAAACCAATGTTCTTCACTCCACCACATAATTTATCAACTCCCTCACAGATTTGCTAAGAAATGTAATTCCAAAAAGGAATCACCTTTACTGTAAGACAGACAAGAAGTCTGACATCAAGAAGTTCAGTTCATTTTAGTTATGGTCTGGTTTTATAATTTGTGTTTTTTCTATAAGCAGTTAGCTCTTAGTGTACTCAACAGAAAGTAGGAAATAAATTTTGGAGTCTGAAACCCTTATCCCAACCACATCACTGAACCAGAAGGCCATGAAAAATTTGGACTGCATCAGATCTGTTGATTTTTTGTTGAAGTCGAATGACGCACATCTGGGAATGGAATGGGCATTGGACAGAAATACAGGAGGATGTCTCATTTCCATCCTTTGCTTCCACCATCTGCATTTTTCACCAGGCTATTCTACAGTGACTGGAATTAGTCCCATTAAAGAAAGGGACCAAGTCTGGCCACTCCTTCTGAACAGCCTCTCTGTTGTGGAAGCATTCTCTAATGCAGATTTAAAATTTTTTGTTCCTAGGGAGCCACCAGACAGCTGGTTGGTTTGTGTTTAGTTTCTACCTTACCAGTAAGTAACACAAACTGGGTCTTTCCTTTCCCCGTTGCATGTCACATTTTCCTGAGAAACTACTGCTGTTTATGTAAAGGGATGGGATGCTGCTGCTGCAATTAATATGTCTCTGCTGACTGCCAAGTTACTGTCTCTAGAAGACAGAGACTAATAAATATTTGAAAGTGATTTAACATTTGTGCATATAGTACCTGCTTTGTCGAAATCTTCATTGCTGAAATAACAGTGGGTTCCTAGGGAAAAACAAAAAAAGAGTTAAAATAGAAAATGAGCCATAAACATAAAAAATCTCTTACAATACTATTTGCACAAGTTAGAAAACCCTGAAATTAAACTAGACACTCCCTAGCAATAGTCCTTCTTGTTGCCTTTTGCAGTGAAATAATTTCTAGCTGCAAATGAATTAGAATGCATGTACATATCTGGCTGCATCTTTGATTGCCACGTTGATTGTAGGTATTTAATTTTCCATTATTAACACAGTTTAATTGTGATCGCTTTGTCACTAGTTCCACATCTTGAAATTGTTATCTACACTTAATATTAAAATTGCATTTCAAGAACTTCCCAGGTAATATGAAAATAATGACTATAGGAAAATTCATATATACTATCTATTAAAGGTAATAACACTGAAATGAGCAATTAATTTTAAGTATATCGAGGTGAAAACCCATTCCTATGAAATTTTATTCAGAAGAAAAAGTTTTAATCCCTAGCATAATCCTTTTAACTGCTTCACACTATTAACTTACAAATAAGTTACATGCATTTTCAGAACATGCAACCAAAATGAGCAAGAGGTTCTTTGCACTCTGGTATATGCATCATTTAGTCTACTGTTACAACTTTTAGGTCCAGGTTCTTGGATTGATTTTAATTTTAAAAGTGGCATAATAGACAGTGTACAACTCAATTCTGTATGAACTTTGTTCCATCTAGAAATCTGCTATTGATTCTGCATATCATGCTTTTGGTCGTGTACATTAATAAAGTCCTTATTAAGATTTTACACTTTTATTATTTTCAACTTGCTTATCCTGAGAGAATTCGATATGGGTCAGTGGATGGTAAGCATGGACTTGCCTTTACAGAGGGGTTATTAGACCTTATATTAGAAAAAAATCAATCAAATGTAACATCTGAATGAAAATTGAACTCATTAGTTTATTTGCTCAGCTGTTCAGAGAAATATTGCACAAATGGGGTTTAAAGAGGCATTTGTTATCAATGTAACAGATATGAAAGACTTTAAGCCTTGTGGAATTTTAAATTTAAAGCATTGTACTCAGCACATTGTAGCTTACCATCAAAATACATTGTTCATGATACATGTATACTCTTCACAACTAAAGAAAACTAACATTTAGATGAACTACAAGTAAAATCTGTTGGATATTCCCTATTGAAAGATTCATATCTTATGCACACAAATTCTGCTTATTTCACTGAAGTACATTAATGCCCTCTTTAAGGCTTAAGTACATGTCTAAAGAGATAATTGAGCTTTCAAGAAATCAGAACACCAGAATACTTTCCTGCAATGAAAAACAACACATGTACAGTAAAATTCTAAATTTGAATTTGCCATTAACTGTTCTACTTCTGTAAAACCTTTCTGAAACAAAATTCATTAAATTTATTTTCCTTCTTTCACTTTTATATTTTTCAGATCTACTTTAGCTTTCACTTCTACTTGTTTGAGGGAAGAGACTCATATATTATCAACAATTTCCAAATTACCCTGCATTCACGTAATGACTTTTTCATGCA
>VWZN01010072.1:107551-182370 GCA_013396955.1 Regulus satrapa | reverse complement strand
ATGTCTTTTTCTTGCATTAAAAAAAAAAAAAAAAAAAAAAAGAAGTTGTCTCATTTTCTTATAGTTTCTGCTTTATTTTAAAGCTAAGAAAGAAAATAAATTACTCCAGATTTCTGTCCCAAAAAACCCCCACGGATTGCAAGACACACAAGGAATTGCAAGAGACACACATTTTTGAGAGGTATCTTGCATTCAAAACAGAGTTTTCTGAGCAAGATTGGTACCAGTAACATCAGGAATGCCCATAAGGATCTCTGTTTAGCTATCTTATTCCTGTTCAGAAAAAAAAGGTGAAGGGATGGCAATGGAGTTTGATGAGGACTGGTGGCTGTGCCCCTCTGGCAGGTGCAGGGCAGGTCCCTGTCAGCACAGCTGGAGTGAAACTGCAGCACGAGAGAACCCAGGGGAGTGCCAGCAGCATCCTCACACTGTCACACCAACCTCATGCTCCCAGCCAGGGATCAATCCCCCAGCTGCCTGGGGACAGGGAAATGGTGCCATAAAACGGTCCTGACAGAAGGAATAGCGTGGGGAATGTAAATGATTCGTTGTTGTGTACAAAACACGAAAGATCCCTGGGTTCTGTCTGGGAAGTGTTTGAAAGGTTTACTCAGCCCTGCCTTGCAGGGCTGCCTATAGTCTGCTGTATTTTTTAGGTGGCTCAAACAGGAAAAATAGAAAAGATTTTTTTCACCAAAAAAGTACTAGAGTAGAGGCTGTTTATGGTGCCTCATGTTGAGCCATGAAAATGAAACCCAAAAAAAACCTTTCAAAATATAAACATTTTGTTCCTCAGATTATGAAGCATAACAAATTTGGGCAGATCACTGTTTTACCTAAATTATCCTCCTAGTTACAATACGCTGATAGTCTGAATAGTTTTGAGAGTTGATGCAATTATAAATGAGTATATTGCATATCTCTGTGGGAGAAAACAGACAGGCATTGTTCCCAGATCTGAATAGGGAAGATATTTAACTTCAGCATGCACTAGCTCTAAGATTCAGAAATACTAATTTACTCTTTAAACTACTGAACAAGAACCCAGAATGCCATTTCTTTTATCATTAACCTCCAGCTCGCACTCAAAGTTTCAAGGTTTATTTTGACTAGTGTCTGGGTCTCTAAATGACAAGCTAATTAGAGGGGTATGCCAGGCTATTCCTTGGCTAGACTGCAAGAAGTTGAGTTTGCAGCTGTCCACAGAGAAATCTACAACCTGACACTTGAAATTTAGCTGCACTTACCCGAAAGACTGTCATTTCTTCCAGCAAGACTTCCTCTAATTCGTGCCAAGTCTCCTTAGGAATTGAAACCACTTTAAGAACTGTTCCAATATCTTGAAAAGAAGAAAAAAAAAAAAAAAGGGTTTTCAGGTGCTTAAGATGAGTACTTCTGCTTTGTAGCAGCCAGAATTTCTTGTAGCATATAATTACTTCACATATAAAGACTATGAAGCTACATATCTCACAGCACTCATTCAAAAGAACTGCTATTTAAAATAACCTCAGAAAACACTGAACTGAATTTCAGTAGGACATTTAAGTATTTCAATTATCAAAATGCAGTAAAGAAAATACATACTATTATAGTCATTAGGAATAGACAGGACTGAAATACTATTTAAGTGACAGTGTAAAATGACAGATTCATAACTGAGGAAGGAAATGCTCTAAATTTACGCAGGTGTGTTTTATTGCCCTTTTTAAATATGATGTTTTTCCTTCTTAAAGTGCACATGAAGATAATGCAGCATGGCTATAAAACCATCTGGACAAACCTTCTTAGACAGATGAAGTTGTTAGGTCTCTTAAGTACATGCAATCTTCCCTGTGTCAAACAAAGTACCTAAGATGTATAAGCCCCTTAAGGCATCTATATTTCTCTGTGTGTTAGATGCTGGTTCTTCGCAGAGGAGTGAAAAGCATACAGTTTGCACCTTTGATTTAGAGATAGGTTTGCACCAGCATTTTAGTATTATACCAAATTACAAATTTTTTTGAGTTTTGCAACAAGCTTTAAAATGAAAAAGGCCAGCACTTGGAATTCCAGAGCCATGGCCTTTGCTTTTGTGAACACGGTTGAGACTAAAGACCATATATGTTCTTCAGCTTCTGCATCTGTGATTTATTTCTTTGTTTCTATGAACACAATTTCCAAGAAACAACAAAAATGCAAAGAACCATTTCTAGGTTGGCACACATCACTGCAGACTCTCTGAAATGGAAACAATTTGTATGCGACTTTTCTTTTTAACCAGCCAAGTGTAGTGCCATGTAAATGTATCACAGGTAGAATAACTATGTCCCTAAGGACTTTCCATGTTGCACATCCTCCAGCTTTAATGGTTTAGGAAAGCACAAGGCATTTTAAGTGGATACAATTCTCAAATAACTATAAAGGTTGGCATTCTTAAAACAAGAATTTAACCATCAATTACACAAAATCAGATATATATATACATTTTTTAAGTATATGTAATTTGTAGGTGTTAGCTGAAATTTCTGAATAAAAAGATGACAAGTCTACCTCTATATCTAAAATACACATAAAATTGAGACAAAGAGATCACATGCATTAGAAATGTTTTATAGGGCAACTGACTTAAAAGATATTGATTCAATAAGAAAATTCTCATACTTAACTTCTTAATATGATTTTGTATTGAAATATTCTAGAAAATCTGGAAAACCTGTACAATTTAGATTTTTTTTTTCCCATCTGCTTCCCTTTAAGCAGATGTTGGTTTCTACACACTTATTTTTGGTATTTTAGAAAGAAGCAATTTCTTTTCCCCTGGAATATGTAAATCACTGTTTTCTTTCATTAGCTACAAATTCATCTATTATTTGAAAAAACAAAAACCAACATTTATTTCTTAAAGCAACAAAAAAAGCATAGTGCATATTTCTTTTTATTTAGGCATCCGCAATGTACAAATTAAGAGTACTACTACTAAAATTAGTCACAATGTACAAATGAAGCTAGTAAAATATACTAGATAAGTGGGTTTGGAGTGGCTTTCATTATGGTCACTGCTATTAATTGACTATATTTAAAACAAGAAATACTGAGAATGGTACAGAACAAATTCAATATAAACTTTAAAAGAATAAGAAAAAAAAATCCACATTTCTACAACAGAATAGTTTAGAATAACAGATAATCTGACAGTAGTTGTATTTGTAATTTAATTGATGAGTTCATTTCCTTAATTATCCTGATAATATAATGACTGTGGTTTTGAGGAAAATATATTTTACATGTGAAAATTAGGGACCTAATAAATGTAGCAAAGTGTCACAACTCTATTCTGTGTTGGACTAGGACGGTCCTCAGTCATAATCTATTAAATGCCATACCTAGAAATAAAGGATTTTTCATAAAATAGACTGAGTGGGCACTGAGCAGACAGAATTTTCCCATAATGTTGTTTCAACAAAAGGTCAGCCTTTTAAGTGGCTCCTGCAACAATTACAGTTGCCTGATCTCAAGAAAGCCTCTGAGGTCAAAGATACACTGAGTTAATCACTTTGGAGACTCTAGTCAGGCCACAGGTACCGAAGT
Organism: Regulus satrapa; assembly: GCA_013396955.1. Lineage (NCBI taxonomy): Eukaryota > Metazoa > Chordata > Aves > Passeriformes > Regulidae > Regulus > Regulus satrapa. The sequence continues at coordinate 178,803 of VWZN01010072.1, read as the reverse complement.
GGGGCTTTATCTGAGCTCGACATCAAGTTTTACAGAGTAGTATTTCAAACAATTTCACACAAACAGAATCAGGCGTCTCCTTTAGGATCAATAGGCTCTACTTAGTAAGATAAGATTACTGTTATTAATTTGCTTTACTGACAGAGGTACTTTAACTGTGCCAAAGGATGCCAAACATTAGACAATCGGGATATGCATGAAATCCTGGTTTTTCTGATTACTTTCAAGCATGCCGATAGGTTTTTATTTTCATTGTGAAACACAGTGGTACAATCACAGTGGGAAAGTAACTGCTTAGCTCAAGATTTCCCCCACAGGAAAGGAAAATGTGACCACACTGGACGACTATTAATTATGTTGTGTTCAATTATCATCAGTTATTCAATGAAAAGGGAAAAGAAAAGTATTTCTTCAACACACTGCAGTTCAGCAACACATGGGAATAATATAGATTGCTCTAACAGCAATGAGAAAACACAGAGAAATATTATCTAATCTGATGGGGCAGACCTGCACAGAAAAACCCAGTCATACCCCAGAGAGCATAGTTCTGGCTTTGTCATAGGTTCAGATCACCAAGTGGGAAAATGGACTGTGACTAGAGTCTCTAATCTGCTTTCCAGTTAGTTCTTTGCTTGGGAAGAAGTAATATATGCTGGTTGTGTATCTGTTTCTGATTCCTCTGACTCTGAGTAGCTGGCTCAGTGCAGCTCTCTGGCAGAAGGCAGGCAGGGCCTTGGTGCTGCCTCTTTACCTTTCCCCCACATGGAAGACACCTTTTGGTAATTCTGAAAACCACAATAAGGACAGTAGTGAGCTCAGAGAAGCATGAAGCATCTTTTGTACTCCATCTCCAAGCATGGGTGTTGTAATGCCTGTTCTTGTCCCATGAGGGCATGACCGCCTGCTGGAAAAATAATGATTTCCACAGACAAAAATAATATTTCCAANCCCCAACACTCTGCACTTAGAAAGATGGGATTTTGGTGTTGAAATATTTTTTGACAAGTAGAAGTAATAATGTTTCAATAATGTTTTCTTATAGTTTATGGGCATGCTACACCAGCATTGGATGGAATCTCGAGCATTTACCATACACCTGAATATTAGTGGTTTAGGAAAACCTAAACTCCCAACTCAGAGGTAAAAATTATAATTTATGTTCTTTTAGAGGGAGATCTTGCCTTACGGATTTACATAAGAACTGCTAGACACCGCAATAACTAAACAACCAGTATGTGCAATGGTAACTATCTAGAAGCTCAGTTTTAAGCAAATTTTCCTGCACTGTCTGAAACAGACAGGAGCTTTGGTCTTACTTCCATTTTACTCTAACAGAAGTCTTGAAGAAAGTACAGTGTATCTCCAGAAGAACTTTTTGCTTTCCCTTGCAGAAACCAATGCATCTTTCTTAGCCCAAAGGCCAAGCTTTGGAGAGTTAAATGCCACCTCTTTTGCTCAAGAAATACACTTATTTAAGTTCCTTATGTTTGTTCTGCATCATACTGTGGATGCCACTAATTTATGGTGCAAATCAGGTCACAGAGGACTTGAACACTGCGAATTGTGGATGCCACTGAAGTCTCTAACGGGTGATAGAAAAAATATATATTGTGTAAAATCATATGAAAATACTTTTCAATGTTTTATGCAAGATCATACTGTAGCGCTAGTATCTAATAACTCAATTTACAGCTTTTAAGTGCTTTAACCCTTCCTGTAGAGCTGTTATTTTCTGCAGTAAATGTTCTGAATTGTTATGCTTGCACTGTGTTTGGTACACAAAGCTTCATCAGCTCTCAGTTTACTCATAATACATTTCAGGCATCAACATGAAAGAGATCTTACATTTATTGCTTTGGAAATCTGACCCCAGGTCTAGAGTACCAGAACTGTATTTAAAGCATGTAAAATGTTGGACTGTTATAAGACAGACATAGAGGTATTTTTTTGTCCAACACTGAAAAGAAGCCAGTAGGGTTTCAGTTTGATTTCATCTGGCTTAATGATGCCAAAGTCTAATTACCAGTAATTATATTCAGTATAGTTTAAAATACTTTTATTCAACATAACTGAAGCATCAGCCAAGTAATGTAAAAGTTTCAGAGATGAAGATGCAGATCCACCAATTGCTACTCAGCACAGTTTTGAAACCACTGAATTTAGGAAAATGCATGTCAACTAATTTTTGGACACTCTTTCTCATTATTACCTGTCCAGAAAAAAAATACTCTATTCTGAGTGCATATTTACACTTCTCTAAGATGCCCAAGCTGCATGATTCTGCATATGCTTTGAAAGGATATCATCTTTCTGTTTGAATACCAGCTCTTCTGAAAACACTCCATTTGTGCCAGAAAGCTTCATTTCAAGTAAAATGATGCACCCTTTTGGCTGAAGAGCTGAGCATTTTAAGGCAATACTTGAAATACTTGAAAGGCACTAAAGACTTTTACCATACCTGGATATTTGCCTCATTCACATTAATACTTTTTATGCTGCACTTCAAAATGGGTAGCTCAAACCCCTCATTTTAATACTAAATTACAATTAATAAGGCAAGACATTTCTAATAAAAATCCCTAATAGCAGTAGTTGGAAAGAGGTAGTTTGATCTTAATCCAATTGGCAAAGCTCCTAAAGAATTAAGCTGTGCAGGCTATGGCCTGAACCTGTAACAGTGAATGTTTGCAACAAAGACCTCCCCACATGCACCGTTTTGGGTCCTGCCTCAAATTTTCACAGGTTTACACTGTTCCTCAGTCAATGTTCTGTCTTTCACAGCAGGAATTTTTATCCGCTCCAGGTCTCCATCAATCCTGGAGGAGCATACGGTGCAGATTCAGGACTTCTCACCTGTGCCAATGAACATCACATCATACTGGCCATCTTCTGCATCTACTCGATCGACCACGATCTGTGTGAACTGGTAATCCACGTCTGTTTTAATCATGATTGGACGGTTGTTGATGGGGAACACTGGGTTGTACATGGCGGGATGACTTCTGGCAAATGTGATAACTTCATCAGGAAGGTCCTTGGTGGAATCAAAACCTCCAAATGTCTTACTGGGACACTAGTAAAAAAAGGAAATGTTTTACATTTTATTATTTATCATCCTATCTATGGCAGTCTATAATTAAATATGTCAGGAAATCTAAGTATTTTGTGACAGACAGCAAAAAGTTAATTGTGACACTCATAGTCTACTTTTTAATTGATTTTGGGTTGAAACCAATATGGTTAACAGAATGCAAATGACCCTCACACATCACTTTTCTTATTCCTTTTCAGTGCAAAAGGCTTTTAAGTCTAGTTGTGATTAGTATTAGTCTTTAACTGTCAGAAGGAAGAACTCCTGAAATATCTAAATCATTTAATACAAGGCAAGCAATTCAGTATTTAGTTATGTATACAACACGAAATTAATTAATTATGCAACCATCTTTGTTTCAAAATACTGTAGAAGTCAACTGAAGTCCAAATCTCTATGTGAGAAACCAAATCCTTAAATCCTGGAACAGTGTCCTGGAAAAGTCTGCTGACTTTTCAAACCGCTACTTGTCTCAACAACTCTGTCCTGCATGTAGTCCTGATAATGTGGATCCCGTTACGCTCAACCAAATCTAGTGAGTCATGTCTTAAATGCACCTTTTTTTCTCTCCTCTGATTCTAAAGAAAGCCTTCTGTGAGTGTTACTCATCATACCATCCACGTGACTCTTAGGTGAGATGAGTCTTGTTAAGGAGCTGCAATAACTCCTCACTGTTCTGCACAGTGATAGAACAGCTGGGGTCCCATTGCAACAAATCTGGTCCCATGACATAAGACAAAAAAGAGTCACTTTCCCCCTGTATATATCCAGGAGTGAGCCAGACAGTTTTGCCTCTCATCTGTGAGAACCACAGGGTTCTACTTTTCACATTTAGCTTATATTCTTCCACTGTAAGCAGAAACCAGAGGCTGGAAAAAAAAAAAAAAGGAGTAAGACCATAGTGTTGGTAGCCACAAAAGTGTTCCTCCACTTTCAGCTGTTACACATCCCCATCAGGAGACTCAATAACTGTGGCTGATCCCCACCATTTGCCCTCATCTCTTCTACAGAATTGGTAAGTATTTTATGAATAGTTAGCTGTAACATTAACTTAAGCATTAGTAGTATATGAGTACTGTTGAATGGCTGAAAAAAAACGAGTCACAATGACACCAGGCCAAAGATACTCGTCATGGATTTTAGTGACCTCAGCTGCTGATCTGTTCAGATAACTCCTGAAAACATATAAAACACTGAATCCCAGCTGAAAATAATTATTTTACAGTATTTGAACTTCAAATATAAACAACTGGTGTTAAAATGCCCGAGATAATTTGCCCTTTATATCCAGGTATAAAATACCTTCCAATTAAATTAAAAACCTAGCAGACAAGATCTTATTAAGCAAGAATCCAGACCTTGCAGAAGAAATCAATTGTCTTTGCTATCACCTTGATCCAAATTATTAATAATTCAACAGAAATGAAATTTAAAAATCAATGTTGTCAAAAAGAGTAGTTGCTATACTCAGCACAGGGACGCTTCCAGCATGGACATATAAAGTGCAAATTGTCCCTTGCTGGCAGATTTGTTAGTAAGCAAATTCCCACATTCTGTTTGTATGGAAGGGAAGAATGGAGGGAAGAAGAATATTTAAATAAGGAATGTGGAGCAGACAAAGCAGAAAGCAAGATCTTATAACATTTTTCTTCTTATTATATGTTCTTGCTCTTTTGTACAAAAAACTACAAAGAGAAAATCAGATGGATGTTTCATAATTATTGGCCAAAACATTGCCATTCTTAAAAATAGTGTTTCAAATCCTACACTTAAATTTTAAGTTTGCTTTACATCTCAATATTCTAACTACAGTTTAAATACAAATTACTTGGATTAATTAGATAACAATTAATTAGATAATATCAGTAAAGTACTCTATATATAAAAATCAACACAAGAACTAAGTATTGTTAATTGCAGCTGGGCAAACAATGAAAAGGAAAAAAAACACTAAATGAATGTTCATTTCAATTTAGGCAAATGAATTTCAGCTGTGTTTCAACTGCTTGAATATTTACTTTCTGGCTCATTTTCTAACAAAGGATTTTACTTGCAGCAATATGAAACAAACTCCCCAGAGAAATGGTCACAGCACCAAGAGTGCCAGAGTTCAGGAAGTATTTGGACAATGCTCTCAGGCATATGGTGTAATTCTTGGTGCTGTCCTGCTAAGAACCAGGAGTTGGACTCAGTGTACCATGTAGTTCTCTTCCAACTCAGGATATTCTATCATTCTGTGGACCAAGATATACTTTGCACAGAAAATTCATAAAACTAGAATTAAAGTCATAATTCTGTGTGTTTGAATAAGACACTGAATTCTGAGACCCCTATTATTCCTTGGATCCCCTGGTTTTCTGAGAATAAAAAATTACTGTAACTCTGTTTTTACATCAGAAGTTTAAAGTGCATTACCTAGACAAGCTCCAGGAAGAAATCCAACAGAACAAATCAATATCTACATTTTGGTAGGCAGAAAAAGTTTTTTAGTTGTAACTTTTGGTGCCATGAAGTAGAAAAAACCTCAGCTCTGTAGTTGAATTCACAGATAGTCAGATAAGAATTAAGATGAGGTATACACAAAAGTCCTCCCTCCTCTCCTAAATCCTTGTGAAGAGAGAGAGAGAAAGGGAGAGAAAAGAAAAAGAAAAGAAAAGAAAAGAAAAGAAAAGAAAAGAAAAGAAAAGAAAAGAAAAGAAAAGAAAAGAAAAGAAAAGAAAAGAAAAGAAAAGAAAAGAAAAGAAAAGAAAAGAAAAGAAAAAAGAAAAGAAAAGAAAAGAAAAGAAAAGAGAAATCCTGTAGATTTTACAGGAAAAATTCTGGCAACTTCTTTGTTACATGTGAAGCTGATATAGAATTGTTTACAAAGCTTTCTGGTTGTTCAAAACCCATTTACTTTCCTTTTCTTTTATTCATACTGGGCAAATCACGAGATGCTCAAGAAGTTTACTGGCACCTCAGCTATTAAATTCCTGAGATAATTCAGCACTGTCTAACTGCAGTGCAATCTGGAAATGAATTACTCTAAGAAGATCAGTTTCTTTTCTCCCATCTCCTTCTGCATTTCTCGGAAAAGAAGTCCAAAGGTCTGACACATAAAGAAGTTCAAAAATCTTTTTCTTCTTTATTCTCAACAGATCTTCAAATCATTGAAAAAACACACGACTTTATCACTTTATAAACAAAAAGGTTCTTTCCAGACAGAAATTCACCTCATTTTAAACTTCAGTTTTATCTTATTAATACAACAGAATGATTTTAGCAGCTGTGAGGGCACTCCTCTTTTTCAAAGTGGCAGAACCCAGGATTAGAGTCATTGGCATTGAGCTAGGACAAAGTTCTGATCTCAGCCACTATAACAACATTTACAGTGGCATGGCCTCCTGCACTACATCTGTGGGGCTAAGCAGACCTGTAAAATTTGGGATCATATTTGCCTTTAGGCAAGAAAACAGCTTATGGTGGAATCTGAACATATTTGCACTTTGTGTATTCATTTATAATGGATTCATAAAGGTAAAGTCCATTCTGAAAGGGTAGCCAGAAACAAAAGGATCTGTAACCTAACTGCATTTCCTTACATTGACAAAGGCTCTGGTGTCTTAGTTAACTTTGCCACCGAAGGACTGGGTTCTGGTTCTTGTTTTTCTGCTTATTCAGAGGAAACTGATCAAGTTATTATTTTCTCATATGCAACTCAGATCAAGATCCTCAGAGAAGTCTTGGAGTAACCCCCAGGCAGAAATGAGGCCAGAACTGTGTTTCAGGACACAGAACTGCCAGTCTCAAGAGAAAATATTTGAGTTGTGCATTTAGAATCTCAACAGAGTTGCATCAGATCTCTGCAGAGGAATGAATGCAACAGAACCTGTGTGCAGTAGTCAGTTCTTTTTATCTCAGTCTATTTCTGTAATAGAAACATGCAACATTCTTCTTTGTGTGTAGTTCTACATAATATCTAGTATCTGCTTTTGTTCAGAAAGGTTAATTGACACTGGAATCAAATAGAAATATAAATAAACAGAATAATGAAAACTAAGTCTGTTAAACTGAAAAGGTGAGAATAGCTATACAAGAAATACCAAAAATATCTACTCATTCACATTTTCTACGGAGCCGTAAAACAATAGAACTTCCAAAGAAACCCCAACTCCCAGATATAACAGAACTAGCTAAAGTAATTGAAAAAAAAGATCTTCACCATCAGATGAGAAATGAAAATGAATGCTCTTTTATGCTGCAAAGCTTATATTTTAACTCTGGAAAAAATTAGAAATTTATTTAGTCGCAGTGAAGGAGTGAGGAGTGCTGAAGAATCCGGCTGTCAGGGAGCCACTGTTTTCTTTTACTTAGGAAGTAATTTTCCTTAGCTGAGCATATATATCAGTTGAAAGATCAGATTTGAAAGGACAATTTTAAACATACCAGAAAATATGTAGAAAATATGATGAACTAAAGAAGCAAAGTTATTTCTGCTTTCTTTTGTGCCTTATATTTAAGAAGACTTTTAAAACAATGTTGTAGACATATATATTATTTACACATACACATGTTCATGTAGACATATACATATGTATATAATCTTCTGCAATGACAATTCTCAACATAAATGGGACAAGCTGATTTATACAAGCTAAGGAGTGATCCCAATTAATACTTGTTTCATAAATATCCCATCTTCTTAGACTACTGGAAATTTCAGAGGCAGTTAAATATTTCTAGAATGTGATTATATAAGTTGAAATATGGATGTCTTATATAGATTGACATTTCAGTCATTTATAAACTAGAATCAGAGAATCAGTTTTTTTAAAAAAAAATCTCAGTGGAAGCTAGAAACTATGTAGTCATTCTACCATCTATTGCAGAAATATCAGTTTCACTGTCCTAGATTTAATGTTGACTGCAAGTTCCTAACAGTCTGGCAAATCCTCTGTTTCCCATTCATTCTCAGTAAGAAAGGCTCAGCCAATATCTGGAAAAAAACAAATTCCAAGGAAAGGATAATGTAATATAATTTATGAAGCACTTGACTTTCAGTAAAATTCTCCAGCCATTACCAAAACTTCTTTTGAAGTTGTTAATATGAAGGCCAAAATTAAAATTCACTTGAAGTTGTTATTGCAGTTTCATATGTTGCAAGAAAATCAGTACATTCTGGACCTGGAGTTTTCCCTTCTGCCACTCTATCCAATCCGTTATCTGTGTCAGTTCCTTTCCTGGATCTCAGCTCAAGGACCATGCCGTGTGTGAAAGTACTTTCCAGTTTTCCCAGTTCAGAATTCTTAGGGTACTTACTGTTCCTGGCCGTGGATAGGGCACGCGCCCTTGGTAGGGAACCCACTGGTAGTTTGGGCCATCTCGGTGAGCGTAGGGACCAAGAAATACTCTCCTCACATCAGCCATGTTGTACATACACACTGCTGATCCCTTGAAGATATTACTGAAAATGAGGCGAGAAGAAATCAAATCAGTTTCTTTAAATTATCAGTCAACTTGATCAAGTGCTAGAGCTATGGGAATAGCAGCTTGATGCTTTCTAATTTATTGCATGTGCTGATTATCAAACCTCTGACATGCTCCCAGAGCAATCCTCACTCACCTCCTGTGAAAGTTCAGCAAAACTGATACGATCTCCCAGACATTTTCCTAAGCAGATGGCTGCTATTTCACTATTTAAAACATCTTGTCCCCAGAAGGCTGAAATCCAAATTTGAGTAAATTTCAGGAAGGCTTTCCCTAGAGAACTATTCAATTATTTCCTACACTCCATATTTTTCAATTTTTTTTAGCAGTCTCTTCCATCATTTGGGCACACAAGTGCAAACTTCAGTGTATTTTCTTACCCTGACATTTTTTTACAGAAGACAGTAAGGACTTGTAAATCTCCCTTTTCTATGCCTGGTGTCACTAGAAACTTTCTTTCTGTTTAGAAACGAAAAAATTGTTTCCTTCACAGATAAATGTGGCAATTCAAGGAGTACTGCAAACCTTCCTCAGGCCAAAGCTACAAGATTATTTTGTTCTTGGTGAAAGTACAATGTAACAAAAACATTCAAGTCAACAGCTACATGTGATTTCATAACAGAACTTTTGAAAGATCATTAGACTTTCCAGATTTCAGCAATATTTTTACTAATATCTCCTTGACTAGCCAATTTCTCACTCCACAGCTTTTCTATTTTACACTGCCCTAAAGAAGTTTATTTATGCTTGGGTTCTTTTTCCAAATCTGAGTGGAAAGGGCTACAAATGCTGATCCCTGCTATAAAAAGCCAGTTCAGTGGCAAGAACAGCCTGAGAAACCGATAGTCTTTATGTTTGCTAGCTTCAGAGTGATGATGTACATTGCTCATAAGAAAGAAACCCAGTTCATTACTTCTTACTGCCATTGACTTCTCAGTTCAAAGGTTAAGAAAATTTCTTGTTTTTTAAAAACACTTTTAACAAAGAGACCTCTTTAAAACAAGCAGCCACCCAAGTTTCCATGCAAGTAAAATGATATGCTCTGTACCTGGAAGTTGTAAACACTCCATAGACTATTGGATTTTTAGGGTCTTTTGAGTTCATTAGGAACACATCCTCTGTAACAATAACAAGAAAAGAAAAATGGGTTAAAATTCCTACAGATAATACCTGAAGACATTTCTATATTCCAGCCATTTCTGCTACTTACGTAGTTCATCAAAGTGTGTGTCAATGCCATTGGGTCCTGGTACAGAACAAATCAGACGTGCTTTGAGGAAAGTTGTCCATTTATTAACAAGGCTCCTGTGTCCACCAAAGTCATTCTAATAACAAAAGTATTTTGCATTAATATTTAACAACAGTCTTTGCTTGAAGTATCAACAGAGTAAATAAAATAAATATGATGACATTTAGAGAAAAACAAGAGAGAAGAATTCACCCTCTATGTACAAAAGCAATATTATGTTGCAAAGACACAAAATCAGAATTATTTTTATTTTACACTGTATTTTGTCATATTTCATACTAGTCCATAATTTAAAAACCAAAATCCTCAAATCTCTGTATATACCCTTATACAAGTATAACACAGGAAAAAAGTAAATGGGCAGAATATCTTGCTCCAAAGCTCCCAGTCTGCCATGTCCTGGAAAAGCTGAGACTTTTTATTATGCTTTACTAGGTAGCAGCAAAGTAGAAATAAAATTTGCAATGGAACAAAGTAGAGAAAAATACCAGAACAGTGGGATCAGTTGTACAGCTGCAAAACACAGAAACAAAGAGCACCAAGGACTGTGGGGTAATTTGTTCTAAAGTAGGAACCTCTGAATTCAAGGAGGTAAAGTTGTGCTTATGGATTAACAGAAATTTTTTACTGTAAACACCACTGTTCCCAAAGCTGCAACATTTTAAAATACAATTTCATTAGCAGAAATATTTTTGAAAGTCTGTCAGAAAACCATCTGGACATTTATCAGTATGGACAAATGATTCATCTTGCAGTCACTAAGGGTCTTTGGAGTGGCTGCCCATTTCTACAGCTAACCTTAAATAATTATTTTGCTGTTTCTTCCTTTGCCTCTGTTTCAAAGGTTTTCACTAATGTGGGACTAGACAGGTGTTAACATTTAAAAAGGGAATTCTTCAAATTTTTTGGCCTACCTGGAAGTATCACATTTCCTGTAAAAGACTTTCTTTTGCAGACACTTTCTAAGCCTCAGGAGATACTTATGCCTTTTTAAGGCAAACATCATCGTTTTGAAGCTTCCCCCCCAGAAAAAGAATTTAATAGTAATAATTTCTGTATGCCATCCCCACACTATTTTTCTCTTGGGATGACCCTGCTTTAGTACAATGCCAATGTTAATACTGAAGAGTTCACAGGAGAGAAAACAGTTTCTAAAATTGCTTGTAAGTGCATTCAGTATCACACCAAGAAGTCATCATCTGACCTTGCAGATCTGCCCTATTCTGGCGTGAGTGGCTTTTCCAGTGTGCTCTCCATCAATTGCATTTTCACGGAAGAAGAAGTAGATTTTGTCATCTTCTGGATTGTCGCTCTCTGGTATCATGTGAGCACTGACAAATCTGGGATCTGAGAAGGCAATGCCATTGTGAACATTGTTACTACTCCATAGATTGGATAATTTCCACACATAAATGAATAGTCTTTTTTCTTCCTAAGACCAAATCACTGCATCCCATGGCAAATTATTTCTATATTAGGTACATCATCACCTGTTAATATGCAATAGGTATTTACATTCCTCTTATCTGTAATAAAGAGAGGTGTTTGCTACAGGTATTTAATGAACAAATCTTAACTTTATTATTGGAGCAATTAAATGTTTATGAAATCTCTTTACAAATATTTTTAATTACAGCATAGTTTCAAAATTCCATGTATTTACTGCTGACATTTTTCATGTTCGTTGGATATCTGTACTTTGGTTCATCTTTATGTATGTCACAATTAAAAATAAAGAATTATGGAGACATATGTAAAGTTCTTATTTTAGCAATTTGAAAAAGTATTTTACACCTAGAAAATTGTTAGTGCATTACTGTTAAAAAAGTAAAGTTGAAAACACATTTTGATTGATACTACTTCCACATGGTACTCCACATTCCCTGTTTTTCGCCTTCTTTTTAGAAGAGAAATATATTTTAGAATTTCTACTCAAGTTCTTGAAATACTTTGTCTTGCCATTTTTGGAAAGCTTTATTTTTACACACATAAGCTTAATTTCTTAACGATTAAAATGACAACTTTATTTGGTGGTAAAAAAGCTACATCCACAAATGAAAATACATATAATGTGGACATACTGACAGGTTGCATAAAAAATACTGTAAGGAAGTTTTGTGAGAGAGAATTTTATAGAATTAACATCAATAAATTCATATCAGTGGTGCATCTAGCTGATCACTGTACTTTACAGAGATACTTCAACTGGTATCTTTCACTATATTTGGAAAAAGAAGGCATATCTAACAGATTTACCAATCAGTTTTACAACCATTCTACATCCTGCTGTGATAATTAACTGTGAACTATATTTAACTACTCAGAGTCCTGTTCTTATGTGAAATTGTAAGCTATTTCAGTGTCTGTATTAACATGTTTTCAGTGCATGTTTATTGCTATATAGTCATGGAAATAATGAACTTTGCTATGTTGTGCCAGTTTGCACTAGTTGGCCTGTGCAAGCCATTGCCTTATTAAGGAAGGCAGTGTTTTTAAGCAACCTACTTTGATAGGTTATGCACATAGAAGTTTAGATATTTAGATTTTATGAGTCAGTATAGCATAATTTGTGTATGTTGTGTGTATTATCATGTACTGTGTGTGGTACATATACTGGTATATATATATNACTACTGGCTTAGTCCAAAGTTTACTTAGGTCAATACACAACCTCCAAGACTATCCAGAAGCAATTATTCAAGCCAAGAAAGAATATGATGATTACAAATAATACTCTCCAAAAATAAAGTCCCTTCCTTCAATTTTTTACAGTGCAGCTGATTCCCTGAGCTTTGTTGCATTCTGTATCATTAGTTAACTCACAATAGAATTTTCATCCACTTATCTGTCTAGTTTCTTCTGGAACCCATGCAAATTTCCAGAATTCAGCATGTCCTTTTGGAACTTGTTCCTCATCTATACAATGTAATGCACTAAAATTTGCTTCTGATTCTGTGGTTTGAACATTGATCTTAATCAATTTATTTGGTTCCTCTGAATTCTTGTACTGGAAAAATGCTCAGTGATCAAGATGTGGATGAACTATGCTCTTTAAGAAAAGTTGGAGCAATTATCTTTGTTGAATTCTCTGTTGCAGTTTGTGTTGGGGTTTTTTATTTGTTTGTTTTGGGGGTGGTTGTTTTTTGTTTGTTTATTTTCTATTAATTCCTAACAGTTAATATGGATTTGACAGCTCCTAAACACTAACCTGAAATTGCCATAGAATTTACATTCCATAACTCCAGAACCTCACTCTTCATTGGTGGCACTCTGTCCATAGCCCATTCTTTTATATGTGAAGATAGCCATGTTTTCCTCATGGTTTCCCCATGGTTTATCACTACATCATTCATCAAGAATAATTTAATTTGTCATTTGATTGTTGATAGCTATCCAGTTGCATAAGATCAGATTTTGTGATCCTTCAGAGTCTTCCTTTGTCTCACTATGCTAAATAACTTAGGTTCATGTGAAAAAAAACAACCTCTCATCCAACCTTTTTCAGGTTATTTATGAATGTGTTGAACAACACACGCCACACAACAGATCTATGTGAAACTGTCTACCACCTACTGTCTGCTAAAATAAATATTTGTAGACACCTGAGAACAAGAAAAATCTGAGATCTTAAGCTCTCCACCCCAAACTCCAGTAATGTAAGGTATTAAATGTCTTTCCTTTCTTTCTAGCATGCATTTAATAGCCTTCAAGTTGCACTGACATGAGGCCCAAGATAAATAATATCTTGATTATTTTTTATAATATATACTAGGGCTTTACATGCAACTTGAATCTCAAGAAACAAGGGTTACAGCTTGAAAATTTCTGCACTGCAGTCTGGAGAAGGATACATCAGTGGAAAGGATATCCATTAGAAGACACTGTTCTTGACTCCTGGATCTGGAGAACCTCTTTTCTGAATGTGTTGTTTTTACATCCATAAGGTCTTAATGAAAAAGGGTAAAAAATAATATTCAACCAAAACCTAAACACATTCCCAAATGGTTGAACAATTTGTTACTAGCACCATGGGTTTTGTAAATCACAAGGTATCAAGTTCTAAAATAAATCACTATATTATCAGGCATCAAAAATCTAACTTTACATTGGCCTACGAAGATACTGTGGGGAGTCCCATTTGGGGAGTCAAGAACACTGCTGATATAACACTGGTTATATAAACTTACCCTTGGTTAGCATATTATTATTCTTTTCTTTCCCTCTCATAATTTTGCAAGTGAACCAGAAATAGTAAGACTGTTTAGTATTAAAGCAGGACTGACACAAGAATGATAGAAAAATAGTTGAATACATAGAAAATACGTATTTCAAATGATTCTGTCACAGTGATAGCAGAGAAGAGGGTTGTGAGGCAGGCAGATAAAATTAATGCCACAGCTAGAGTACATGTGAATATGCTTTGCATACACTTCTTACCAGTGCTTGTCTGAGATGGATTCAGATTTTCAATGAGCGATTAATAATCCTAACTACATCCCTCCAAATGAGTAGTCACACAATTTCATATTAGAAACACATCTACTGTACATCATGGAACAGCTTTTCTTGAACAACACTGATGTTTCTTATTGAGCACACCATGGATTTGTTTTGCCATCTAGTTAAATCAATATGTTTTAGTCAATAAAAAGTGGCTCTTCATGTTACAGGACCCTTGCTCTTGTAACCTGGTGGTGGCTTGTTTCCCCCCCCCCCCCCTTTCCATCTAACAGATCTATGTCTATGCAGTGAACCAAATAAACGAAGAGCAGGTTGCATGTGTTCTGTTGCATATAGAAATAGATTAATTTATGTTCAGATTAAATGTAACAGTTACAGAAAGAACATCATGATACCATGTGTGGGGAGAGGGAGAGAAAGTGGTTGATAATTTCATGGGTTATAAAGCTAAGAACCAGTGATCTGTAGTGTGTTCTTTATTGTTTTACTAGCACAGGGGCCATTTGACTTGCCCGAGGCCTGATGCACACTTGCATTCAGCCCCAGGGCTTCAGACCATGCTCACTACTGGCTGTTGAGGGTCCTGATGAATCAATCAGCCAGATGGCCAGCAGTCACGCAACACAGCCCTCTCCATGGACTGCACAGTGCTTTTTTATTGCTCTTCTTTGAGGACTAGAAGGGAGATATCCACAGATGAGGGAATTAGGGACTTCTCCTTGACTCTCCTAATTGCTCACCCATGCAGCAGAAGAAAGAATGTCATCCATGAATGTGTATGTTCAAGTATTGAGACTGCCCTGCCTTACCCTGCAAAATTAAACAGGTTTGGTATCAAGGGGGCCCCATGGGAAGTTTAAAATAATTCAGTCAGGGTTGACCTATTTCATATTCAACACAACACGGCCACAAAAGAAACACTGGAATGAACTTCAAGCAAGTTTTCCTGAATGGGAAGTAGGACTTCAGTCCAAACCCACCAGTAACAACTGTAAAAGTCAGTATACCGTAGCTATTGGGGGTAGATAGAATGACTTCAAATTTCTGAGTATGAATTGTGGAGTATTCTGCAACCCTAAAACCACCTCCAATCCACATAGCCCTCAGAAATTCTGAAACAACAGTTCAACACTTTCTTGTTTGAAAGGAGTCTCCCATTGGCTAAAAATCCAGAAAGGTTGTTTTGGGAAAATGGATTTAAGAAATAATTTGACAGCAAATATTTTGCAATGATTCATTGCTTTTAAAAAACACAGGCAGACAATGTGGAAGACTGCTTTAAAAAACAGCATACATCAAACAAACATTTCTGAAACGTGTTTAAGCATGATCAAAGGAGAAACAAAGCCACAGCACAAACACGATCAAAATAAAATTACAGCTAAAAACACTTCTCTGATCTTGCAGCCAAAGTGAACAAGCTAAAAATAAAAACGTAGATTTTTATTTAAAACAATCAGCCTTTAAGAAGCAAATTATTGAAGTCCACACCTTTTTCAATCTCCTTTTTCTAGTTGTCTTGGCTGTGGTGCTGCTTCTCAGATCCCATATGACACCTTTGTACACCACTTTATGTGCCCTCCTGCAATCACCAGCTCTGCAGCCATTTCACTGGCAGCAGCCCATTAAACTGTCCTTCCTGAGAAATCTGGCTCTTTATGAAAACGACACCTTGGCCCAGCTGCCTCTATGATTTATTTGCCTTTGTTTGCTTATTTAAGTAATGGAAACATGTTTTGCCTGTCTCAGCATTTCAGGTTGAGGAAAAGTGAAGGTAAATCGATCTGCACTGGTTCTTTAACAAATGCTATTCTTTAGCAACAACTGCACAAATACACACACACACCCAAGAGTAAGAAACAATACAGGTCAGAAACTGACTTTCTAAGTGAATTGTATTAGCATTTTAATGAAGATCTATAAACTTGAAGGCACAGAAATTACCTTTAGCTGTCAAGACAGCTCAGTAAGCTGAAGGTGCAGAAGCTGGGGTCATCTCTTCATCCCTTGACAGGAGCCAAAGGGCAGTTCTCTTAGGAAATGTTTTGTAAAGAGTCTGAACTGGATGCTCCTATTATTGTATATTTACAGTCAAAATGACTAATTTATCAGTTCACAGCAAGAAAATTCTAGGAAACTAGGGAAATTTTATGCTCAGTAAAACCGCAATTGCTATAATTTAATGAAAAGTACTGGAGGGTGACTGGGACCCTGAGGAGAGAAAGACTGGAGAAGATGAAATAAAAAATTTAAAAACAACAACAAAAATAGACAGCTACTCAAGACTTCATAACCACGTACAGCACCTGTCTGCTGAGACCCAGCACAGAGAGCCAAACACTGTCCTCACAAAATCTGGACTTGCTCTCATCATGTGCCCTACTACCCACAGAGAAGAGACTCACAGCTCCAGTCACAAATGTGCAGAGCAGAGCTTTTGCCACAGCAAGGTCACCAGAGGACAAAGCTGTGATGAGAAAGCTAAGATGGTTTGTGGTTTTACACACTCAAGTGTAGTTTACAAAACACCAAAGCTTTTAGTGGTGTTCTTTCAAAGTCTCTTCATTTAAATTCCTCAACTTTCACATTACTATTGCTGCTGTTGACTCAGGCAAATGCAGAAGAGCTCTCTTCACTACTCTGGTGAGTAGTGAACTACTCTCTACTTGAATATCTTCACTGCTTCTGGTGAAGCTCCTCA
Source organism: Regulus satrapa (assembly GCA_013396955.1). Classification (NCBI taxonomy): domain Eukaryota; kingdom Metazoa; phylum Chordata; class Aves; order Passeriformes; family Regulidae; genus Regulus; species Regulus satrapa. The sequence continues at coordinate 161,832 of VWZN01010072.1, read as the reverse complement.
ATAACATGGATGGCATCAGACCACATCCTCAAAGTGGGAACGGTGTTTGCACAAGGGATAACTTGTGGCTATTATGGAACTAATATGAGGGTTTTGTGGTAACTTATTGTCAGATGCTAACAAGAAAGGACAGACCACAGAGTAGAGATGTCATTTAAAGATGCTGTTTACAAAGTCAGGAGGATGTGTGGCATGCAGGCCATGCATGATCAAGCTGTCAGCAGCTATTACAAGGTAAGAAGCCCTACGGTCCCTCGCTGATTTTGCAATGGAAATTCCCATCAGAAATGGTTTCAAAAACTGATGATATTCATCAAGCAGGGTTGTTTTTTGTTTTTGTTTTTTTTTTTTTTAGTCAAGATGATCTTAGAGTAGTGTATTAGTTATGTCAACTAGTTTCTCCTTAGAACTGATGTCCTGTTTTTTATCAATTTTTAAAAGATTAGTAAAGGCAATTTTTGTGAGACATAAAATATGCTAATAAGTGTAAGGTTTAACTAAAGCTTATTTTAATTTTGATGTGCACTTTTTAAGAATGAAAATATTTTTTTCCAAACTCCTTCCATAATTAAAACAAAACAAAACAAAACAACCTTAACAACCTCACACCAACAAACCCTTCCTCTGCAGAATCCAACTGCTATGCTTCAATGGTGACTTGTGTGACATAAAGAGATTACAGATTTCCAAGGATGAAAGGTATTAAAAGTAGCAACAACATATCACTCTTCTGTCATTTCAATACATGGGTGCAGCAGCAATGTAACATGCAAAGAGACATGCATTAAAAAAGACACACCATATTTTTACACATGTAAGTTCTCCTATATCTCAATGGTACACTTACACATACAGCAACAGGAGTTGTTGCTAGCCCTGGTGGCTTTGACAGTGGCTTGACCATAGGTGCTATCCATGCATCATTCTCATTGTCAGAGGCGATAAAACCGAATTTAAATGATGGGGTTTTTAACGGATTACCAATCTGTATTTGAGGCAAAAGCAAAAAGGATGTGTTGTAACATCCTAAAGCATTCAGGATCCATGCTGGGGGCAGCTGGCAGAGGTGAAAACTTGGCAAGGCCAGGCTAGGAACTGAGCCATAGGTGCCCTCCTGGGGGCTGGCAGTGATGCAAGACCAAATGACAGTAAGAGGAGCACAACCTCAGTTTGGGGTGCCCAGCACCTCTGGAGTAGTGTAAATGAGCCCCAGAGTACCTACCAAGACAATGCCACCACACAAAGATCTCTCATCTCCTCTGCCTTATTCAGCATGAACACATTTTGGGAATAACATTTTAGCTCTCACAGGAAATAGAAGGGAGAAAATGTTGATCTCTGATGCAATTATCAGTTTCTGAAGCCTTTGTTCTAAAGAGACAACAATAGTTTTGATTCGCTGTTAAAAACTAATTATATGGTGAAGAAAAGTGAATACAAAAGTTCCGTAAAATTATAGCTTAATGCTCAACATAAATTAGATTTCGCACAAAATTATGCTCATGATCTACCCACCCTATTTAATTTAAAAGAGGTGATTATTATCTCCTTACAGAACAACAAGCAAAATTAACACCTCTTTTCCATTACTGCCTGTTTTAAAGGTTGCTGTATATCTATCAACACAGTTAATTTTAAACTTATTTACTTGTCTCTCAGAGAGAGTAATTGGGCAACTGAGAAAACTGAGTGTCCATCACAGAACAGAAAGTGAGGCTTGCAGCACATTGTCTCCATTTAGGAATACTTTAATCTCCATTTTCTGTATTTCTTAAAGGTAATGAGAGTTCCAGCTAAGAGCCTGTTTCTTCCTCTCTCAGTCATTTATCTGAAGTTTCTGACATTGATGTCTGGAAATAAAAACACTAGAAAGCCTGTGCCTTAACTGTGTAACCTACATCTTTAGAGCTCTGGATGAGTGACAAGAACTAAATACCAGAGTCTTTATGCTAAGAAGTGATGTATTAGGGGAGGAAGTGGAGCGTGGAGGCACTGAAGACAAAAGATGTTTCTGATTTGGGGTGTTACAGACTTTTGGCATAAGAGCCATGCTACAGGCCTGCCTTCTGTAAACTCTGAAGATTCACAGGTGGAGCACAAGTCCCTGGAGATGCTGAAGCAGTTTTATGGCAGTTGAGCATAGAAGTCAGAAAGCAAAACCTGTTCCTCTCTATAAATGTGATTTTCTAAGGTCTGAATGCTGAGAGATGTGTGTTTATGTCTTGGTGGAATATTCTTCCTCTCTGCTACCTGGAAATTAAGGGTACAAGAAGTTGTCCTGAAGGCTGAGGGAACGTGCTGTAGCCAAACTCCCGACACAGTACTCTGCAGGTGGCAAATACCTGGCTGAATGCGAGGAATAGCTGGGGATTAACATGGCAAACATATTCCAGTGCAGGGAAAATAGGACTGGCAAAAGCTGAGCAGCCCTGGCTTGACAAGCATATCTCCAGCCTCTGTCTCCTGAAAGCTGAATTCGTAATATTTCAGCTCCATGCAGTGAACAACCCTGTCTCCAGAATCATTTGCCCACAGAAATAATATTCTTTTCTGTCTAAAAAGTGAACAAATATGTCTTTTGTGTCAAAACCCATCTACTTTGAGAACAGGAAGCAAAATTCCAGATTTTGTACTGCCAGGTTCAATTTGAAGTGTGTGGAAGGGGTTGTGTAGCTGTATAAAAACCTCTCCTCACTGATGTCACATCAAAAACTGGACAGAACTCTACCATATTCTCAACTCTCAATGAGGGATGTTCATTCGTTTGGAAATGACCCACCCCAGTTCCACGGAGTCATCTTGTAGAGAACTCTCCTGCAGCAATTTCCTAGCTTTTCCCATCTCCTGCAATTTAATTTCTTGGTTAAATCCTTTAGATTTGGCTAAAGAACTGAGGTGATTTTGTCACATTACAAGAAACATTCTTGTAAGTAGAAACATAATGAACTTGTACAGCTAGTGTAAAGAAACTTGACACAAAATCCATTAAAGTAGGATTAATGAGGGATGGCAGCAAAGACTGAGGAAAGGGCTGGATAATTGACTGGTTTTAGCTCACGTGTCAATGTAGCACAGCAACACAAAATGCAATATGGCATCTGTAAGAGGAAGCAAAACCCCTCAGCACAACCTGAGGTATTCAGTGTGATAGCATCAGTTATGACAACTTCTTTCAGTAGTCATGTGAGCACTATGTGTTTCCAACTTAATCTAGCTTCAGTCAACATAAGGTATTAACAGGGTTTTACACAACTGAATTCATGTACTCATTTATTGTTGATGTGAAACTTAGCTCTGTTCATTAAAAAAGAAAAAAAAGTATTTGATAGCACAGGTGACATAAAAACTGTGAAGTTGCTTCAGATAAAAAAGTTTTGCAACAGTACCTGCTCTGTCAGAAAGCTTTTCTTCTCGAACATTGTTTAATTGGTTTATAATTTAATTCCCGACAAACAAACTCTTTACAAATTTTTTATATATTTATTTTTATTATTATTCACTGACAGCACCTAAAAAACATTTTATGTAATTTCTGTGACTTTTAAGAATGAATATTTCATTGTATAAGACTCAAAATTTTGTGTTTTTTAAAAGCAGTGAGGGAGGACTGCAGGGCACTTGCTTGTGATATATAAATCACAGGGAGGGGAATTGGCAGAAAGTTTAACAGAAATATTTAAAAGTAACAAAAGAAAGAAATGTAGTAAAAAATATAGGCCCTGTAATAAACGGGAAACCGGATTTATTTTTTTTTTAAAGAATGCTTTCTACCAACAGGTCTGGCACAAAATATTAAAGCTGACAGTATGTCAAACATGGAACAGAACTGAATATTGATAATGACAACCCATTTACACAGTTTTGTGAAAAAGCTAATGACTCACGAGCCCATGTAAAATACCACATAGAAAGGTTTTGTACCTTCCTCTCCCATGGAGCTTTTTTTCTGCACTTAGTGGAAGTTGCTTTAGAGAAACAGGAGAACAGGACAGAGAGAGTGAAGAAGTGGGTAAGTGAAGAGAGCTGTGCCCCATTAATTCAAAATTTTACAGTGTGACATGTTATTATAGAGTTCAGGAAATATGAATAATCTCACAGACATCAGCGGAACACTTCTGACTTACAAGGATATTGAATTTTGCTCAAACAGCAGTAAAAGAATCAATGAACACCAATCCTCAGATATGTGGTAATATTCACAGATACAATGTATTATCACTGAATGCTTGTGACTATTTCATGAAACCTGTGCAGTGAATGGGAAAAATATATAATGCAGTCTTCAAAGTAATTTTTCTTCTGCTTTTTCTGAATGATCATCTGTAAAAATGCTGTCTCTGAAAGGTTATCTTGTTTCTGCTTATACCAAATTCTCTAACAAAATCTTCCTAAAAAACTTGCTGTACTTATCCAAACAGAAATTTTTAAAGAAATCTTTAATCTTAATCTTTACTGTTTAAATCCTTTTTTACCAAAAGGAAATTTAATTTGTATATATAAAGATAAGTTAAAAATAATCTTTTCCATAATCCAGGAACCTAACAAAAACACAGGCCAGTTTATCACTTTTAAAAGGTAAATCAGACAGGGAACTATTTTGTCTTCATTTACTCAGTGTGTTTGTGGCAGCTCTAAGTGCTCTGGAACATCAAATTCTGGTGGATGTTGTACAATAAATGGTAGTCTCAAAAATTTACAGTTTAACCCTTGCCTTTGAAAGAGGCAATTTTCCCTGGTAATGCTACAAGGCAGCTCACCTTAGAAACATTCAGCATATAGACACCAGCGATACAATGACCTCAGAACAGAGGGGAAAAAGGCTTATAATGGCTTATCAGCCTCAGTTTTGGTGGCTCACTCTCAACAGTTTTTTGGACAACACTGCTACACTTGAGACTGATAATGAGATTCTTAAAAGAAATGTTATCATATTTCAGTAAGACTGTATGTTATTGGTACACTAGCACTTCATCTGTGGCATTCACTACTTCTGACTATCAACTACTAGCTGGTAGCTGGTCATACTTTGACCTCTTAGATGTTACCATACAGTTTACTATATCTTTTTTGTGGGTTTTTATAGGTTTTTTGGGTTTTTTTTTTTTGTTTTTTTGTTTTGTTTTGTTTTTTTTTGGTTTTGTTTTTTTTAGTGTTTTGGTTTTTTTTTTACCTTATCTTATGTAAAAACACTTAGGTTCATGTTTTAAAAAAATCAAATTTAAGAGCTACCTTTTAAAACGCATGAATTTATACAAGCCCATGGAATCCAATATAATAGCGAGGGACTGGATATTTCTGACACAACTTTGATAACTAAGAGCTGGACACTGAAGCCTGAAATAAGTAGTAAACGGCATTCTAAAGATCAAGGGGAAAAAGAAACATCACTTTGGCAATGCAGCAGAATGGGAAGTTCAGGATCTATTTCATTGTCAAAATTTAAAGGCATTTAAATTTAATTTAAATTTAATCAAATGAGGAACCATTTTTCAAACATTCTGTGTGTCTATGATCTGTCCATCACATCTGATAAATGAAATCTTGTGAATTTTTCTTTGTTTTCTGTTATTTAATTCGTGCTGCCTTTACAAGTGAAAAGTAAGTATCCATATGTCTCTCCCATTTGTTCTTTTCTCTTCCTGTTCCCCCTTCCTTACACCGCAGTCCTGAATGAGGCTCTGTGGCCTAAATAATGCTGTTGGTAACATAAGTTTCGCTCTTTTGTTTTGCAGCATTGCCTGCCAGAGCCTCAGAAGGAACATGGTGAAGTGGCTCAAATGGGACTGAAAGAGTTTCTATCCTGGAAACATGGGTTTGCAGAACAAAATGGAGAAAAAAAACCTAAATGTTTTTACATCAATTAAACCCCTGAAAATAATGACATGTAATCTGAAGGGAAATTACATGTCATATTAAATACAGAGTTTTCTAATTAGGTGTTTGCTCCTCTTCAAAGACTACAGAAATATTAAGATGTCCACAGTTACAGCTTAAGTTACAGTTAAAGGTCTTCAAAGATGTAACATTTGATGTATGGCAATATTTCAGATATAACAAAACTTCTGCAAGGAATTAATAAATGTGAATTTAACCACAACAGATGCTCTATCTGCACTTCTTGATCTTGCACAGTCTTTGTGTCATCACAAAGCCCTGCATTAGGCTCAGTCCTGCTCTAGTAAAGTCCAGAGTCAAAACTCTGCTGAATACAGGAGTTGAAACAATATCCTTGATAATGGAGTTTAATATTAGCTTTGACATTCTTCACCAGTGTAACTTTTGAATTGTGCTCTTGATGTGCTATCAGTGTTTTAAATACATTGACGTTTCCACTTTGTTTTAAAAATAGGCTTTTAATACTATACAGTATTTAGCAATCTAGTACCAGCCATCAGTTTGATATCAGCCGTGACATTATTTAATTTTCAGAATCACAGAGGTTAAAGCTCACTGAACTATAAACAGTTGGAAACATGGAGTGTAATCCCAAGGCACAGCTCTGCACAAGCTGTAATTTAAATCATATTGCATGCTAAGCTGAAAAGGCAGTGTAGGTCCCAGAGGGCATGAATAAATCTGCAGTCACTGATTTGCCACACACATTTGTGTTGGGATTCTGTAACTGTGCAAATGTGATGATGTCTTCCTTTAGAGCAGAGGACCTGTCATCTACTGAGATTTGTAATTAAATAACCCAAAGAACAAAAGCAATTACTCAGCCCTACAAACATTCAGGCTGAAATGTGCGCGATTTCAGGAACAAAGAGAAGGGGAAGTTCCGGAGACAGAGAGAAAGGGAGGCTTTGAGTCTGCGATAATTCATCTGTGTCTAGTGCTAGTGGAGGCTTTAATGTATAGAACAGGTATTCACATACCTGGCTTACTTTGAACTAATAATTCCCTCATCACAGACTCCACTGTGAAGTGGATGTTTCTCCAGCTAAGGAGCCAATTATGCTTCCAGCTGGCTCCATGCCACCTCAGGTGCTGGCTTTGAGCAATCAGTTGTGTTAATTGCAAGCAACACTAAATGCCTTTTGGGACAAGCAATTCATGGTTCAGGAATGTTAGTGTGAAGGGGGTAGGTTAAGCCCCATTACCGAGAACAAATCACAGAGTTTGCATAGGTCGCAGGCTAAGAGCTGGAATTTTACAGAATGGGGGAAAGAGGTGGGAACAGACTAAAGGGCTGTATCCTCACATCATTAACTCTGCTGGGCATCTCAGTTAATTGATGGGGTGAGGGCTGTGTGGTGGGCTGTGTGGAGCCCTTCATATCTTCAGCTTGGCAGCTCTGTCCTCCCATTCCCTTGGGTCTGCCAGGCATTAAATGGAGAGCCAACAGGGCAAATTGGTCCAAAGACATTGGTCCAAGAAAAGGTACCTCAACTGCCCATGAACATGGGCTCTTTCACAATAGTTGTTGGGTTTTTTTTCCTTTCTATTTTTCATAGTGGGTAAACAATAGTTTTAAAAATGTACAGGGATTGTTTGATATAAAGAAAATACTACAAAGCTGATAGTAACAATGAATGCCAAAAATGGATGATAAAGGACAAACATATATAAAATAAATTAAAAAAATTGAAGGAATGAAGAGTAATAATGAAATAAGATGAGCACAATAATGAGTAGAAATCAGGTCTGGTTGCATAGGAGTCATTATTATCAGCTACAGATCTGACCTGTCGAGTTTCTTAGTATCTATCTATCTTTTGACTCGCTATCTCGAGAACAAGCTTTAGCCAGTCATTTATTCATAAGTATGGATTTCTAACATATTTGTTCATGAGCCTCCACACCAGCACTATTTAAAAGAAGAGCCCTGCCCAAATGTTGGAGGTGATGAATGGAAAGCTTGGACTGAATCATTAGAGATAAAAGGGAGTTAGTGTGTGGTGGGGAGTGGGAGGAACTGGTACAAACCTCAGTCTGCAGGTGCTTAGAAACAGTGTGCAGGCTCAGGAAGTCTCTCTAATACCCTTTAGAGGCTCAGTCCCTGGTGTCCCACATGGATGTACAAAGAAAACTTCTTAAAACAAAGCCATCTTATTTCTCCTGTTAACACAGACTAAAACATTGCCAAATACTTTTGCATCTGAAGCTGTGAATTTCATTAAATTCAATGCAACTCGCTCAGCAATCTCTATTTTTGTGTGGCTGAAACCTTTAATTCTCTCTTCACCGCCCCGCGGCCAGCGTGCTCCAGTCACATCACACTTAACCTTTGCCTTGGCTTCTCAAAAAAGAATTTGTTTCACTCTATTCATGGCTTCAACAGTTTGGCAAACTGCACTTGAGCGCCGCACTGGGCCTTTATATTGAACACACTAATCTGATTGTTTTTCCACTCTACAAACTTTGGGTCAACAATCAAGCTGCTGCCAGAAACTAATTAATTTGCAAACAGGCCCCATTTTCACAGGGGGAGAGCTTTTGAAACCTATGTCAGCAGAGCTGGTCACACCATGGTGACATGCATTGTCATGGCATCCACTTTTCTGGGTAATTCTCCTCACTAATTTTTCATCACATACATGAACTCAAATTACCCAGTCAACAGTAAATCTCTATTGAATGCCCACCAAACTCTGAACGTGGTGGCCTGAGAAGAGGAAATTGGTATTGACAGGGTCAACACTCATTAAATTGATGGCAGAAGGAAAAAAAAACCAAAACAACACAAGAATGCAAAAAAAGAAGATTCGGATGTATGTCATATCCCAAGAAAGGGGGCTGTAACAGACCCACTCCTCCTTTGTTTAAATCAATTAGTATTCCGCTGTGTGACTCCTACAAACAGATTTCTGCTTAACTTTCCTGAAAAACTGGTTAGTGACTTTTGTGAACAAGAAAGGAGGCACAGTCTTGTAGTTAAAAGTCACTGGTTTTCAAGCATCAGAGCTGCGATGAGCGTTCACAGATCATGGGAAACCTACTTGAATTTGCAAGGTCTATAACACAGAGGCTTTGTCTATGGAATCTTGCCACCGAATCGGAACTTTCCTTTTGCTTAAGATGATTTGAATCTCTGCAAAACTGATAATTACAAAGAAACTGGTGTTGTGTTAAAAGTGGATTCTACACCAAAAGCAAAGCAATATGCAAACTCAGAACCTGAACACTATATCGCCTCTGGACAAATGACTTTTTTTTTCCTATTGAGATTTATCTCCAGGGAAAAGGGTGAGTCTTCTTATGAACTGATGCATGTGGGTAGCAGATAGATATATAGATATAATTATTTTTTAAAATCATACATTAACTGAAAGAAGTACAAAAAGCTTTCTAGTAGAGGTTTTTGACACTGCTTGAATAATCTACTAAGTTTCTAGACTTAAATGGGTAGACCATCACTTTGCAAAGCCATCCACTGCCAACTCTATAAGTTATCCATTGAAACAAATCAAGAGAAAAAATCAATACATTTTAGGGTAAAAAAGAAGAAGAAACACTTTTTATAGGGGATAGAATATCACTGGGACTATTGATAATTGGAAAAATTGCAGGTGTTTTTTATCAGTATGAGAAGGGCACAGAGCTCTATTCCTCCAGGTGAATGCACTCCTGGAGTGTGCTCATGCAGATGGATTTTTACATAGCTCCTGCTGCTGAAAGAAGTGGATGAAACTTGAATTTATTTTTCTAAAGGATGACTATAGAAAGCAACTCACCTTCATAATCAGATTTTAATTTGAACACCTAAATGAGATAGTCAGTTTTGCCCAGGACAGAGGTACATTGATTTATCCACATCCAGTATCTACCCAGAGCTTGTTCTGGCTCTTTCATCTGACTGCCTTCCAGAGAAGGTGATGGGAGAGGCTGCACTCTTAGATTTGATCCCAACATGAGACTCACCAGGATTTACTGGGTAGTTAACCTGATGTATGTCGATATGTTGACCTTTGAATACATAACTGAAATAAAAACCTTAAAATTTAAAATTTTTTAAGACACATCAGCAATAGATCAATTCAGTGCACAGAAGTGACTGCAGATCTCAAACTGACCATCACTGCCAAGTCTTTTTTTCGAAAGACTATGCTGCTGGTGATCTGGTTGGGACTGGGGTCATATCCCACACCACTTATTTGGAGAACTATGAACTTCTTTCCTAAAATTGTACTTTATGCAGCAGAGAAACTTCTCTGGTCTCCAGTGGAAACAGTGAACCAAGAACTCTAAGCTCTACTATTATTTTTGATCTTACAAGCACTATAGAGTCATAGATTAATGAATTGCAGCAAAGTTTGGCTTCTAATCTACACTCCCAGCTATTACATTTTTTTTGGTGTGGATAATAAGGCTGACCAAGTTAAAACCCAAAATGAGCCTATGGTTAACCATATCATATACACATATCCTAAGTCAGGTTCCTGGACTAACTTGTATCCTAACTTCCTGAAGCACACTGTGGCACACTCAGACCAATATGTTTACTGATGCAAGTGTTCCTGCTCCAGATCATATTTTCTACAGTGTCAGAAAGCCTTCAAAATGTGCAGTCAGATCAGGAGAATGTTCTCTGCTGCTTCATCTTTCCTACCCCCTTTTTCCAATCTGACCTCAAAACTTGTCCTTTGGTTACTTTTACAATCTTTTAAACCTAAACAGAACGAAATATCATCCACAGTACTGATATTTAATGAAGAAAATTACCTAATAGAAGGGAGAATGGGAGGATAGAGAATGAGAAAATCTGTTTCCTAGAATGATTTAAAATAATTTCATTTAGGCCACTGGATAGGAAGGTTTTATGATTTCTGGTTGTCTCCACCTACCATCTTCATGACCTTTCTCATATCCAATGAGAAAGGATATGACTTTTGGATATGGATATTTCTCATATCCAATGAAACGGCTAAGCACATTCTCTAACTGCTACTTGGTCTTTTATTTCTGAACTAAATGCTTCTCTTACTTTGTATAAAGATACAGGGAACAATTATCAGACAGGTTCAACTGAATCAACTGGTTCAAATACATTAATATCTTCTGGTCAAGTATTCAGCAGGGCCTTTGGCTTCCTGACCTGTAACCATTTCAAATTAGTGACAGGATAAATGTCAAGTAATAACAATAAGAAAGAGCAATTTGTTTCTTGATTTCAGAAATTCTACATTTCTTCCATGACAAAAAAAGAATGTGTTGTAACAAAAAATGTATATAGAAAGAGCTTGTTAGATTGCAATGAGAAAAACAACTTAAAATTCATACTCAATCTCTCAAATATGGATCTACAGACTTAAGGGTCTGTAAAAAGAAGCAAGCCTTGTAAATTGAGTTTGTGTGCCATTCTGTTCACAGTATTATGCCACCGTCACCATAGTTTCTGGGCACTTCCTAGCACTGTGTTAGGTGACATTAGCATTTGTCACACATGGAATTTATCACTGTGAAATTATTTATTACTATTCTTAGCAATGAAGATAGTGGGAATGGGGGTTGGGAGGACTTAATGAGTGAGAAATTAGACTTTCATATATGGACATGTTTTGTTCTGCAAGGGTTGGAGCTGTTCATGCCTCTGTAAACCGTGGTGGGAAAGTGTGGAACTCAGTCCACACCACAGCCTGCATGACAGGACGTATCAGCTGTTCAAATACAGAAATGTGTATTTTAAATGCAAGAGATCCTTTCACAGGAAAATTAACACCAAAAGAACAACCAAAAAAATGACATACACAAAACAATTCCCTCACTGTTTTCACTCATAATGTTGTTAAAATATGTCCTTGTAAACTCGTGGCAATGCAGACCTGGAAGAGACTTCTTAGCCTACTCACAGTAGTCTCTTGCGATGTCAGGCAAGTGTGCTATATAACAACACATAAAATTTTACCTGAGTTCCTCTTAAAACCAGCTAGGCTGCTTCACCTACTACTTCTATCAGACAGCTTTTTCTAATTTCATTCCCATCATAGTTTAAGACTTCTAATTTGCAGTCTAAATAAATTCATACATAGTTCACACTTTATTTTTTAAATGTCCTTTGCTTAAATAGCTCTTCTTGTGATGGAGATGCATTGTATTTGCAGCATCCATCACCTCCTTCCTCCAATAAGATCTTGGATGTATCTTATGAAACAACCCCAGGTACAAGGACACTTTGGTTCTTGGCCCCTTTCCCCAGCTGATACCTGTACTTTACTGCATGCTCCATAACTGCACTGAGAATGTGGAAGAGGTGAGCTGGAAAATGGGAAACTACGAAGGCATTTAGGGACAAGGGAGTGCCACAGCAGAGGGGGCCAGCAGTGGCTATGTATAGGTAGGAAAAGGGTTTGGTGTGGTTGACCAAAGACTAATTATAGGTTCAAGCACTAGAATATGTACACACCCAAGTCTCAGCAAGACTAAATGATTTCTAACATTTTGATGCATTTAATACATTTTATTAGAGAAGTAAAAATCCTGTAAACTATCTGCAATCTTTTCTTTCTATTGCCATACATTAGTCTACTGTGCAATACACATATACTCAAAATCACGTGTGTAATGCCAGTGCTCGGGCATTCAACAAAGTGTTGTAAGTGGAAACAACACACAGTGATGTCTATAGTTCCGTTTGAATGCCAGGAGAATATCAAATCTGTGTTTCCTGCCTCGGACCCTGTTAAATTTAAGAGGGCATTTTCTTTTTTATTGAACAGTTGCTCAGCTTCTATAATTCTCAGCTGTTTATGTAACCATAAAGTAAAGATTACCAAGGACAATAACCTCAGGGGACTAAGCACAGTTACTACTCCGCTTTAAAAATTAAGCCATGGAAAGTATGATAAAATAATATCATAGAGTGGTTTAAACCCATAAAAAGCAAGGAAATTCCAAGCCAAGTCTGGAAATCCAGACTGACAATCTCTTTTAACCCCAGGTCTAGTAAAGAGGGTGAGGCCGGTATTTCTGGGGTGCAAAGCAGATTCATAACACTATCCTAATGCAGCTTGTGTGATTTCATTTCCTTCCAGATTTTGCTCAGCCCAGTCCTGCTTTGCTTTTAAAATAAATGTTTATGGTTATTAATTTTACAAAATGTTAACAATTTAAGGCCAGATCCCCTATGCTCAAGTCAGAGAAGTTGAGAGGAGCTTTAAGCTCCCTCCTTCCACTTCACTCAATCTTGAGCTTGAAAACTGCCTTGGGTGCATTGCCTTTGCATTGCTCAGCATTTGCTCTGGTAGACTGCACTGCCAATTCTGCCTTCTTGCCTCCAGCCATGCCCTCAGCCCTTGCACGAAGGCACTGGGGATGGTGTAAGGCAAACACTGCCTGCTGTGCAGCAGGGAACTCCCAGCACCAGGAGAAGCTGCTCCCACATGCTCAGGCCTCTACTCATCTCTTTTCTTTAACTTCTACAGCAGTTCATAAAAGAAGGACATGATCCATGCTTCTTCAAAATAACTTTATGCCTCTGAACCATGAGAGGCAATGGCACATTTAAAGGGAATCACATACTTGCCAACAGGAGAGACTGTAAGATATATGTGTAACAACAAGGCCTCTCCTCTTCATAGTAAAGATGTGCAGAAGATATTTTTCAACTTCTTTTTTTTTTTTTTTTTCCTGAGAGTTCTAAACAATTCTTGACCCTACTGGGACTGAGTAAGATTGCCAAAGCTTCTTTTGAGCAGAGAAAACTCCATGCGTGTACCAGAGGAGCCAGTAATGTCTGATGTGTGCATGAACATGGCTTATAACAAAGCATGTGATTTAGTCTGGGGCACTGAACTGCAGCTTTTCATGTCCGAGATGACTTTTCTGAGCACCAGCTTATTTTACTGTGTTTTTGCAAGTGCTTCCTTGTCACATCTGGCCAAGTCTGTATCAATAATTAAATATACACTGCTACAGTGACTGATGTATAGTCTCCCTAGCTTCTAGATGAATGCCCTGGCTACATGGCTATAGAATCAGTCTCCCTTGTTTTATTTGGCTTGGTGACTGTTTAATTATTTATACAAAATGAAAGCTTTAGAAGCCTGTGAGTATTTAATATATTTAAGAGACTTAAGCAGTCTTTAAGAGCTGCTGGTCAGCACCTTCCCTTGGGCTGGGCACAGTTCTCTACCCCAAAACATGCAATTTCTGTACGAAGGTTGAGCATGTCGAGAATGTGACTGTGTGATCTCTGTAGTAACTCTCTGTTCCTCCTTAAATCCCAAAAACTTAATCACTCTGCATAATGTTGTTCTACTTCTATGCCAGTTCAGGGCAAGACAATTTCTGGGAAAAGTTTGCAAGCTTTCATGTGCAACTGTCTTCTCCTCTCCATTTTTGGTACCCAACAGCTGTGTTTTCTGCACCCTGTCAGCTCTGACCTTAACCTCAGTATGGAAAAAGCAGTTTAGCTCCTGCTCACACTGAAGTGAACACTAGCAAGGCCTAAAAACTGGATGCCTCACCACCTAATAAACTCTATAGGGATGGGAATTTGTCTCTAAGTTTGATCAGAATTGTTAGTCTGCAGCTTTCAGTATATGCTCCTTAGAATACTACATAGAAATCCACGTCTTTACTAAAAATCTTATAAAGTTCTGCAAACTTAAGGTTCAAAAATAGTTTGTATAGATCTTTAAGAAAGCAGTGAACACCTCATTCTTCAATGAGAGCTTGTTTCATTAAAAGTATGTATTTGCACTTTAAAGACATACAAACAAAGAGCTTCTTTTATAATTATATTTTTAAAAGAAAAATGACAAATTAAAACAATAATCAAAGGAGTGGCATGCCTGCAGAGTTTCAAACCCAAGCTATAATCATTTTTGGATTTCCATGTTAGATGCTGAAAGTAGGAGAGCTGTGTGGAAAGGCTGCCAGGATCTTATCACCAGGAAATTAACAGTAAAACCTCAGAGCCTCTAATAGGAATGCTGTAGTGCAGATTTTAGGCCAATCTTTCCATATTAGGATGGTAAATGGAGTAAGTTGCAGTGGAGAAAGAGATTTCAAAAAGGTACTTAAGGATCATTCTCTATTAAATTATGGGAAGTTATGAGAATAATTTCTAAAGGTTTCAATTTGATTCCTATCTGGTTTTAAATTACATTTTAAACTTTCCATACAGGAATATAGTGCAAGAACTTTACTTAAGAGTTGGAAATCACCTTCACCCTGATACAAAAAATGCTGGTTTTCTACTTTTATGCTCATTTTGTAAAATACTTAAATTCAAGACAGCTTGAGGTTCATCAGCTCTCCACCTTGAGCACAAAGCTGTTGTGGTTTCTGCATGCTGTCAGATGTAACCTTAGTGCTAATTTGGGAAAAGCAGTTCTCACATTTAGTGCTGAAAGACTGATAACCGAATCCACAACTGGAACGACACATTTTCAGCAGTCAAGTACAGGGGCCTGTGGACAATGGCTGCCTTTTTCCACTGCATAAATCCTCCTGACTCAGCTGCAAATCTGCACAAAAACATATTTTGCTTGCATGACGGCTTTAAAGTGTCATCATGACTATTATAACAGAAGTTGATGCTGGTCATCTTTAACACATTATTACTCAACCAGGTATCAAGATAGATAGGTATGTCTACAACCCTTGTACTTTACTGTTTCCTGAAGTTCAGAAATCTTGTTTACTGTCATAATAAAATAACCCAATGAATACAATTTTTGTGTTACTGGGTTAACACAGATTGTAGAACCGAAACACTGTAGACCTAAATCTGTCCTCCAGACAGATAGGAGTCCGCATGAATTGCAGCAAAACTAAATTTAACAGGATATAGATCAGATTCATAAACTTGTCATATTAAAATACAGCTCCATACTTGTCAGACACACACTTATACGATATGTGTATCCAGTGTATGCTATATAGAGAATTAATCCAACTTGCAATATCATCTTATGGTTTTAATTATGAGTCAGGGGATGATGCTGTTATGGATTGTATATATAGCTAATGTGATATCCAATTTGATACTAGAAAGTTTCGACTAGCTAATAACAAACTGTGTTTTAAAACATACTCTTCTCATGCACATTAAAATTTGTGTGAATGGTTTGCACTAAATTGCAAAACCACATAAGAAAACCTGAACCTCAGTAGAGACATAAATATGGCTAGGAGCAAAAAATGTCTAAGAATAAAATAATTTGTGAATTTGAAAATGGGAGTGCAGGTGCAAGCAGTATATACAGCAAAACTAGAGCAAGTTAATTCTTACAAAATTAAAATTTAAATTAACTCAGCTACTACATTATAATTACTTTATTCAAATGTCAGCTTTTTCAGACAATGAATTCTCATTTCTAAAATGCTCATATCCTTGTATAGCTAAAGCCAAGTGCAATTCCATTTGAGCTATTGGAAATTTGACTTCAGTAGAACTTGGATAGAGTACTCAGATGCATTCTAAAGTATTTTGGTACACAGAGCCAAAATCAGATTTTCTCTGAAACTATTGTTCCCTCCTCGGATATGCAAATAAACAACCACAGGCTTGATTACTAATATCCACACAATAATGTAAGCTATTGTGCCTTGCTAAACTATCGAATATTTTGAAACCAAATCACTTGGAATCCCCAGGACCCTTTTCTCTTTTTCCAAACTCTTGACAACTTTGGCTTGCTCATGAGGTTCTGCCAGTTGACTTTCCACTGGATGTGGCCAGCATCCCCTTCAACCCAGAAAAAAAAAAAAAACCTCGTACAAGGTACAATCCTGGTCAAGGCTCTGGAGTTACTTTGTCTTCATGTGTGGCGGATGCCTCAAGCCTTGAGCTTCTGTCCAACTTGCATGACCTTGCTGCTCATAGCGTCTGTGTGTGTTTTAAATTTAATCACACTCCACGAATCTCATTGTAATTAAACCAAAAACCCTTCTTTATAAATCACTTTTGATTAGTTTAACTGGTTTAAGAGAGAATTCTGCTCCAAATAAAAGAGGAGTGTGTATTTCACAGATGTTGCTGGAATGGAGCTGTGTGCTAGTCTTCAATGGCTGGATGAGTATAACCAGAGAAATGTACATTTTACATACCATTTAGCCAGCGGGAGTCGTGCTGCTCTGTTCTGATGGGATGGTGATGCCCCAGAGTTCGGAAAATGGCAAAGTCCCTGCCCATGAAGTCTGCTGCTGTGCCAGAGTACAGTTCTCCATCTGTGGGAGGACATAATTGTAAGCAACATTCCTCAATTTTCCAGTCATAGTAAGTCAGAGAAAGCTGTCATATGTTCATATTTCACTAATAGGGATAATGAGTAAATTACAAAACAACAAGCCATATGCAACGTATTGTCATTGAAAAGAGAGATTAGACCAAATTTCTCACTGCAGAGCTTAATTGTAACCTCATCCAAATGAGCTGTATCTGCTGACTGCTGGTGCACTTTGCAAAAATATGTATGAATTCTTAGGCTGGAACAGAGGCAGCAAGTGCACCTACCCTGGCAGGCAGGACTATGCAGCCTCAGAAAACCCACCTAACTGAGAAATTGCCTGTTTAGAACAGGACTTTGGTCTGCAGACCTTCCAACCTACTGTGTTTATGTGACTATGGGAACCAAAGAGTCCAGCTCAGAATTTTGGTTAAGAAAGTCCTTAGGTCCCTTCAATATTTCCTATAGAAATTATGTGGTTTTTCCTTCAGTTGGTTTGAGGGGATTTTTTTTGTTTTGTGTTTTTGGTTTGGGATTTATTGTTATTGTTGTTGGGGTCTTTTTTTCGTTGTTGCCATTTTGGTATGGTTTTTTTACTCTCTTATTTTTCTGAGTGGATCCTCAGAAAACAGTATCCTTTACAGGAAAGACAGAGCATGTCTTTCTCCTTTGGCCACCTTTCTAACTGTGGTACTGGCAAAGGGCAACAGCTAAGGGAGAGAATAAACGAGATCATTCCCTGCCACCTTCACACCCATGCATTTCACAGTGAACAACTGAACAAAAAATTGACCTATGATACTTCAGCCCATAAATGGCACGTACACAGCCTAGCTGGAAATGAAGCTTGTCCCAGTGTGTCCCTGTTGGCCAGCTAGAAGTGCCCCCAGAAGAGACAGAGAGGGGAAAGAGAGAGACTGTCTAAATTCTGAGGAGCAGATCAAGTTAAATACCTGACAGCTGGTAGAGAGTGTAATAATAAGGACATTGTAATGAGACAGGCAGAAAAAAAACAGGGATCAAAGTGCAACACATATCTTTCTGACATTAATTTAGAGCTTGTCCATGAAATCACTCTGGATCAAAAATGCTAAAAATGCGTTTTTAGGACTGTGTTCTACATCTGTATATGAAATGAGATAACCTACCCTATACAGTTAAAATGGAATTAAAAAGCATTATTCCTCCCAACTACTGCTTTCAAGCTACCCATATTACACAGGTCCCTTGTGAAAAGAGACAAGTTTGAGGATAAAATAACTCTTTCTTTAGCTAAGGTAATACATTTTTCATGGTCATGATGTACCCTACCATATCCTCATTTTAAATCATCCTCTTAGGAACAAGTTTATAATTTTCATGGCAATTTTAGGTATTTCCATGGTGGGACAACCAAATCCAGGCATGCCTATTGGATATCACTGGCATCTTTTTCCCCTGAACACTGACACCATGAAATCACTGCCTGAACCTACAATGGCTCTATACCATATGGTAGTCATGAGAGTCAGGAAGGGTGAAAACGTGATAGCGGAAAGGCGTGGAATTGAATGAATTCACAGCAGAGATTAGAAGCAAACAGACCAGTCATGCCCAGCAGGAGGTGTAATCAGAAGGGAAACAGAGCAGCATATCATTAATTAACAATTTGCCATTCTTCTATGTAATTTTTGACTTTTTTTGAAGGGGAGACAATCACTTAATTGTAGTTATTATTATGTACAGAGTATGCAGCTGAGATTTTTAAAGATCATAAAACCTTTATTCCTGTGAAAAGGGCTTTGATGCTATGCTTAACCTTTCTTTAACCTTATCTTCATTTTCTTGTCTTTCAATCCCTAGTGAGTTCTGATAAATCAATAGAAATCAAAGGGTAAAGAAAAAACCAACAAGACCTATTTTTCTTCTTAGTTATCAACAGATCTAAAGGTCAATCAGTCAAGTAAAGTAAAAAAAACCCTATATTTAATACTATGTTGCTAAAATTAAACCAAATACAGTTTGAAAACTAATTAAAGTTATATATTTGAAATATTTAGAATTGCAAGATTTTTCTGACGCCTCTATTTCTAGCTTGACATATAAACACCACTGGGAAAGAGCATACTTTCCAGGCTGGATTCAGCTCAACCCAAGAGGACACTACAAGGCTCTTGTGGCTGGTACTTTTTCTTCGGTGGTGACAGGATAAAACTTTTGCCAATAACTGGCTTCAGCATGTTTCAAATGAGGAAGGGTCTGTAGAAAACTGTCTGACTTTTCTATATTCCCTACTACAGCTCCTCCAAGTTTCAGTATGCCTAGATGAGTGCCTGCAGTTTGAACTGATCTGCTGTAGTCATGCAAAAAGGGGATTTTGACTTCTTCCAGACAGAAATACCAAGGAATACCATTTATTTTTGTAAGGCTTTAGATAATTTTTGCAAAATTCAGGGTGAGTCTCAAGTCATGTCCCAGATGTGCACATCATTTCAGTTAGTACTATGCAAAAGCAATATGAGGATTTTGCCTCCTGTCTAGATAGAAGTACATTCATCTTTATTTCCCTGTGCATACCTTCTTTTGGACTGAAATTTACTCATTGCTAGTCTGGAAAATGATTCTTCAATGTTATGGATAGCCTATACTATGTTATTTCTATTGTCAGCAATTTTAAAAAAAAGTTTTATAAACTTTAGGAAGAAANTAAAAAAAAAGTTTTATAAACTTAAGAAGAAAGTGTAAATTAATAGTTTGAAAACTGACAAATATTTATCAAAGGGAAAGAATAAAGAAAAAAAAAAAAAACAGAAAAGAAAAAAATAGTCACTTTGTATTTCCAGCCCAGCAGCACAAAGGAATGACTGTCCAGAACTAAAGGATGGAATTCAGTTCTTTTCACAGGTAACAGATATGTTTTGGACAAAAACAACTATTGTAAAGGAGCAGCACACTGAGATGCGAATGTAAACAGAAATGCATATATTGATATTATTAAATAAAGAGGCAACAATTAAAGTCCATAGCAATGCTGATTTTTAGAGGGGAGGAACCATTTTTGTCTGTACTGTACACAAACAGCACAGAACTCTGAATAACTCCTCAAGGTCATGAGATACAAAGATGTTGAAAACTAAGAAATATGCATCTATGTGATAAATTGTTTCTATTCAGTTTTTAAATTAGATTGCATTCTGAAAGAAAATAATTTGGGGAGAGTAAAAAACTGTAAACTTTCCTTTTTAAGTAGTAAGCAAGTTGAACGAATGAGGAACATAGGCAAAACCAAGCCTTGAATGTCACAATTGCTCTTAATGCTAAAAGGGTTCACAAATTAAATCTATCCTTGGTTAAAATATTTATTCACTGAAGTTAAGCTTTTCAGACATAGGGATGGTTTGACTGCACTTCTTTTGAAGTCAATAATTAAAACTTCCCAGAAAGCACAGTAATTTTTAAATCTTGAGCCTCATATGTACTTACTAGCTAATTTCTAAGAAAGAGAGTACAAAAGTTCTTAACTGGTGAAAAGCCACTGTCTTTCAGATCATATTAATATATATTTGGGACCATTAGGGAACCTAAACTGATTTTTAAAAATGAAAAATTAAATAATTGTTAAATTCTAAAAGGAATTGTGAGTTTTAAAAGAAAAAAAAAAAATCAGTGAGACACAGGAGCATGAAAAGCTTTGAGGATTCTGGATAACCAAAGCTTTTGAAAATCCCAATGGTGATTTCCCTATACAAACTGATATTGGGACGATGCTGTCTCTTTCTCTGAAGGGTTTTGTTTTTGTTTTTTTTCCCCCCAACTATCCTGGTACAAGTCCTCCAGTCTAACACATTCAGTGATATTTTCTCCTGTGATAATATTCCTTGGAAATCACACTGCTTTTCATTTTCTTCCTGCACTGGAACACTTATGAGTGGTGCCCAGGGATTTCTTAGTCTCTACATTTCATGCATTAGCCCACTCAAATGGAGACTATTTAGTTAGCAGCACATAGATGGGAATGGCTGCACAGTGTCTTATATTACTAGGGACTAGCTATATCATGTTTCCAGCTGGCATTTACTTTAGAGTAGGGTAGCAATAACCAACTTTAATGAACAACTGCTAAAAAAATAATGAAAAATGTTTGCAGGTGGATGGAACAAGGAATGTATACTGGAAAAATATTGGAACAATTTAATAATGATGAACTGTTTATTTTTGCTTTGCTTTAGTGTGGGGTTTTTTCTTTTTTTTAAATACTATTGCTTTTTTAATTTGATTTTTTTTTTTTAGAAGACAGGAAAACGGAAGATCTTCCTTACACTGTAAGAGTTTGTTTCAGCTGAAATATAGAATAGGCCTCCTGAGTACTAATGGCTACTGAAGACCTGAAGTTACTTTTTGCAAATGAACCTTCATGTTTGCCCAAAGGCCTACATTTCACTTACTTAAAATTTACCTTTTAGTTATGGTATCAAAAACATATTCTTTTTCCACACTTCACAAAATATCTATTTAGTGTTTATGATGAAAAGGAGAAATAATATTTCCCTCCTGTATGTAACCATCTAAATTACTCTTTTTGCTTTTTTTATTTTTTTTAACTTTCCTGATAGTTACTTTGAATTGCTAATTATAAGATTGCATTTTAATGAACGCTGGGGAATTCTTTTACGTATTTGCTCTACTAAATCTTAGGCAAACCGTGGTTGCTTAGGAGGACAAATATTCTGTCAGGTGAAGGGCCAGGAGTAGCAGAGTTACAGCTCAGCCTTGGAGAAGAGAAGAAGCAAGGTATCCATGTCCTTGGTGGGACAGACTTGGGGCTGAGAGGCTCCTCTGGCCTCCACGCCCACACTCCCTGCTTCACTTCCAGTTCATCCCCTGTTTCTCAACTGTTTTGCACGGAGGAAAGTATTTTGCCTCGGGTCATCATTTTGCCATAAAGAACAAGGCTTTTTTCGGCAAAGAGGAGTTATTTTTAGGCAAAGAACCAGCAGTGAAACTGGCATACACCCTCTGCAATACACCCTGCAGAAAAGGGCTGAAGTAAATGCAGAATCAAAATCAGTAATGCAGTGTGGCTGTGAGGCAACTCACATATAAGAAGGAAGAGAGAGAAGGCTGCTTGTGTTCAGGATGCAGGAATGCTAATTTTAGCTTCACCCTGAGTTTTGTGTAAATAACTGAAGTAGAAAATAGTCACTAGCTTTGAAAGCTCGATTTGCACCATTTTCTGCTGTATTATTACATCCAGTGGCTCTAACTGAGGCCTGATTCAAAACAAATGATTATGCTCAGCCTATTCTTTATTAGAAGGAAATATACATGGAGTGAAAATTATAGTGACAGGAAGTGGGTTCAAGAAAGCAAAGATATTTTAAAGACATGAAATCTAAGCCAAGGGAAGTAAGATAATCATATTTTTTGACGGACTGAGTGAAAAGAAAAAAAAGTAAAAAGCTAGACGCTGTTGACTTTGTGCAGTTGCATACCAGGTATACCATGTAATACTGGCTTGTCATCATTCTCTTCTTTATTGTATATTAAAGTAAATAGTAAAGCTATTCGCTTGAGAATAACTCTGCCACAAATTCACATGGCTCCAGGCACTAATTTATACACTGGCCTTTTACACACACTCTTTTTTTTTTCCCTTTCTGTTTGTACAGGGCACAAGTTGGAGCAAGATGTGGATGTCTTTCCTGTTTTTCCTGTTAAAAAGTGTGTCCCCAGGTTAGCTCATCACCTGGGATCATTACAGGCTCCTAAGATAAGGAAATGAGGCACATTTAGGACTAAATTTTTGTTGCTGTCTATTTTGAATAGCTTAATTTTTAAATGCAATGTAAACAGAATAAGGGCAGACAGTAGGCAAGGCCCTAGACTAACAACATGGACAAAGGCCTGAGGAAACCAATATATCTCATTATGTGTCATTTCCTGAAGACTTCTGAGATAAGAGAATCTCCAATTTTCTGAAACTACTGTTGGATTTGAAGTTGTAATAAATTGCCAGAAAGTTACATGTAAGGATGTTAAAGATAAGATGGCTACATCTAGGCAGGGGTGTGGGGAAACAAGAATCTTCCTTCCTTATTCTCACCAAATATGTTTTAGCCTTTTTTGTGAAGGTGAAGTAATAACAATGAACATATTTAATTTAATAAGTTAAATCAATTAAATAAATTAAATCAATTGCATTAGTTCAATTAGACTGGCACAGTCCAGTTGCTTCATATTTACATATTCCATGAAATGAAGTATTACCAATTCAGAGACACTTTATTTAAATACTTTTGTTCTGGCCAGGAATTTAATTTTGTTTGCTGTCAGACAGATCTCTTCAGCTGAAACATCACCTTAGGGTGTAGACCTGTGCCTGTTCATTGATCTTCAGCTCCCATGCAAGGTAAAGTTGGGTGACAGACATTCCTTGGCAGAAAAACTGATGTAAGGAGTTATTTATTCCTGCTCTTAGCTTCCAGCTGTGCTTGTGTTACGACCAGTGTGGCCAGCCTGTGAACTGGGTGATTAAATGCTTCCAACTAAGATGTGAGGAGGAAAAACACTTAGCAGAATCAAGGTCCTGCAGGGGTATAAAGCAGCTCTTGTGATACCTGAATCTTGATTTACACCTCAGAACACTCAGGTCAACTGTATTAAAAGTAAACCAGAATAACCTGGAAATAAATTACATAAAATAAATGCCTATCATAGGTGCTGCAAGGAGAAAAAGAAAAAGCAGAAAACTGGAAAATTATTTACAGTTTATGCACATCTCATTGAACTCGTTATGTGGCACCTACCTACTAAAAGTGAAGCTGTCAGCAGTTTGGGATCATAAGGGCTTTTTCCCCGCCCATTTTCAAAATGTGACTCTTCCATTCTAAAAATGTTGTCCTGTGAAATAAAAAACAAAACAACAAAAAAAAAAAGAAAAAGCAACATTATTTGATTAAAGAACACTAAGAATTAATTTAAACTAAAAACAGTGCAGTGTATGTGAGTCAGAATGGGGTTTAAGGCTTCAGGGTAGTCAAATTGCACTAGGTGAGGATCTGGTAAAAGTGTCCATCTCCTAATCAGTATGTGCTGAATGCTGGTCAAAGGCAAAAATACAAATAAACAGCTTGTGTCTCTTCTGTTCCACTTCACATATAATTTAATTTCATTTTAATTTTCATGGGTTTATTTAATTCTTTTGGCTTTCACTGAGAATACATCTAAGTAATAGTAACTGAAGAAGCAGGAATTTGAAACTTCTATCTGAAAAAAGTTAAGATCTATTTTTTTACCCACTGTTATTTTCTGAAATGTTCCACCACTGTAGATTAGTACATAACATGATGCTAAATTCTGCTTTCTTTAGCCTGAGTATTAGTGACTTACTATTTTATATCACCCTCAAATCCAATTTCAACTGCATCAGGAAAGCATTATTAATTATCATCATCATCATCATCATCATCATTATTACTATTCAGTACCTTGCAATGAATCTTTTAAAATATACAGGCTAAGGAGAAATCATAGGGGAATATAAAGCAAGATTAAAAAAGGTCTCAGTCAACACCAAGTCAAATGAAGGTAAATAAATGCAGCAAAGCAATGGGCTTTTCGGTACATTTAATTACTTCAATTTTAACTGGGGGACAAAGTCTGCCAATCAATCTGAATAATATTTTATCTTACAGTTTGCACTGAGGATAAAACCAGAATAATCAATGCCTTTTGCACAGAAGTTTTCAACATTCACAGAAGACCTCAGTAAAACGTGGGATTTCAGTTTCCCACCTGCACTGTAGTTAATTTGCACTGACAATTAAGTCAAGGAGCCCCAAAGAGAAGAGATCGACTTCAACCTTGGAAGCAGCATCCTCCTTGGCACCCTAGCTTCCCAATATTGCTCATGCACACTGAATCCAGGCCTGGGCCAGGCTAGTGACCAAACATACTTCCAAATGGTGTTTTAAACCCACTGTGTCTGTGATTCTCTAAGTCACAGGTTACAGATTTTATTACTGGCTTGTTCAATTACGTCACGCAAGCACATATCTCTGTGTATTTATCACATATTTTGAAAATAACGTGACATGGATCTCACATTTCCTTCCATTCACTGAAGAAATAGATGTAGGGAAAATGAACTGTTAGGGGGATAGTCATTCATGGCTTGCTGCATTGTAAGATAAAAAGGCTAGACACGGCTTCGTGAATTTTGATCCCAGAATCCAAGTCCAATCTCCTAAGGCATGTTCTTGCACATGTAGCCTGCTTGATTATGTTTATACAGCCATCCTGTATCTGTAGTATCTGACACAGTATTTCATTTCTCTCTTTCCTGTTGTCTTTCTCTATGGTTCTTAATAATCCAGACACATTCCTTGCTTCTCTCCAGTTTTCTGACTTTGCAGCTTCTAACCAGAGATGAATAAATAATCAAACCAAAAAACATTTCTGGAATTCTACTGTAGGGTCCATATCTAGATCATGCACATTAAATGGAAGTAGTAAACTGATGAGAATATTAAACCTCAACTGCAATAATAGAAGATGGCACTAATGCTACAAGCTATTATTGAAAAATGTTATTAATGTATGTTTGCTTGGCATTTCTTCTTAGTAGATGATAATTTCTCAACCTGCGCACCAATGGATATCTGATAAGGCTACAGAGTCATTGGCATGACAGTTAAGGCAGAATATATTCTGAAAATAATCCCATGTGTCATTATAAGACAAATAGGAAACAGATGTGGAAAGTGATTTGGTATAGAAAGGATCTGATTTTGACTGTATTCTTCTGCTTTATATCACTGTAACTCTACTGATATTGGTGTGTTGAAGGCAAGAACAAGTGGAGACCTGGGTCAACGTAAGTCAAAGATGATCTATCCTTCTCTTTGTGTTTGTGGAACAAAACATTTGAAATAAGAGGCCTGAAAGGGAAATCCCACAGTGTTTTTGCATTTCAGTTAAAAAGCAATGAAGAGACACATACTCTAAAGTTCCAAATTTATGGGTGAGTAATAATGACAATAAATATATCACCGTGAAGTGCCAAATAAATGTATCATGGTTAGTCTGAGGCCCCAAGCAGTTCTGATAAACATGCTGTAGGAAGTCTAACCTGTCACGAAGGAGGCAACTTGCCCAAACAACTTTTTGGATGCTGAAATCAAACTACCTCTATCTACAAACCAACAGAACATACAGGCAACAGAGGAATAAACTCTTTTCTGCATATCACTCACCATTTAAAAACCTAGGAAGCAATATGACTTGTGATAAGTATTTGATCATACTAGTCACTTGTCTGCAGCATTCCCACCCAAATTTAATCAGTCTGCCTGGAGACAGCGAAGAACAAGGGACGGCTCAGAGATTTAGGGGGTCTTTGAGCTATATGAGTGTGGCCCTCTTTTGCACATTATACACAAGAGCTGTCAGATGGAAAGAATACACATTGTTTTCAGAAAAAATTCTGATCAGTTAATAATTTTGCTGCTTCTTGGGTTTTGCAGTTAATTGAATACAAAGAATGGTACTACAGTGAGTCAGCAAATGCTTGAGCCATAGATAGATAAACCTCGCCTGCATTAAACAAATGCTCAATGTTGCAAAGTTTTATGAGGGCTATTACAGAATTAAGGACAGGAACTCATGACAAAGCAAGATTGCCAGGTGGGAGAAAAGTTTCTAGAAATGCAAAAAGAAAGAAGAAAAAAAAAATCTAATAAAGGCTTTGTAACTCAATAATTAGTCCAAGTTATTGTCTAAACCCTTTCATTAGTTGCACTGGCAGCCCANGAAGAAAAAAAAAATCAAATAAAGGCTTTGTAACTCAATAATTAGTCCAAGTTATTGTCTAAACCCTTTCATTAGTTGCACTGGCAGCCCAAAAAGACATTACAATGTACTTCAATCCTTTTTTAAAGATCCTTGTAGCTAAAAATCTTGCTGTAGCATGTTTTATGGGTTACTAAACACTAAGTTTATATCTCGTTGATGCTTCTTTATAATCCATAGTAAAACCACTGAAAATGAGATTGTTTAGATCTTGAAATTCCACAAACCCGTAAAGACAACAACCGACTGCTGGCTTATGGTATGACATGAATTGTTTCACCTAGTAAATGCCTTGCATGGTAGGAGATAATGCTCCTGGCTCCTTAAAACATATGTTTTCCTGTAGCAGATAGTGTGATAGATGGCAAGATTTAGCCAAAAAAGAACTACAGTTCAGTCCTGGAAATGAAGGAAAAAATTGTTGTGATTCTCCATGATCTGCCACTTCCAGGCTCCAGAGAGTCGCTTTCAAACAGCTGAAATATGACTGAAACAATGTGTCATATCATGACACTGAGTGGTGACAAGACATTGCTATCTGACTAGACATTTCAGATCTTGTTATTGAATAGCTTCACTCAGCCAGTGAGCCAATAAAGCACAACACTATATATACATAAATATAACAACTCCATACCTATTTATACATACACACATACATATTTATTTATTTATTCATTTATTTATACCCAGTATGATAACTTCTTTAACAATTTTATTTGTATGTCTGCCTGCACCTAGTCCAGTCCAGTACTGTCTCAACATAACAAAGATAAAGGAGATGAAAAACTTAAATTAGCTGTTACTGGTAAACATACATTTTATTTCCCAGTTTTGTACTACTACCTTACAGGTGAATGTGTGGTCAGTGAGGAAGGGCTAAGCTGTCATCCTGTCTGGACAGCATTGACTGCTGAATTTCAGGGGGATATTTTTCCTGAAACCTTTCTGGCAATTCTCACAGAAATCATCTCAGAACTGCAGAGCCTAATGCAGTGAAACCACTGCTGGTCAATAACGAATAAATACAGTTCAAGCAAATGATCTGAAGAGACTGTGTTGATTGACTGTGTACAGCTACTATGGAGTTACTACTGGTTTAAATTAATAGGCATGGAATGACAGCAGTGAAGCACCCCAGTCCTTCTAGTAAAATGGAATGAACTCATATCCTTACTCTTGTAACCCCCAAATGATAAATAGAAAAGAGCACATCTCCAGGGAATCTTTCAGGGACTAACTGATTTCCACAAGAAGCTGCTGAACAAAGAATGGTCCAGAAACATGCAATGCGCCAAGAACCTAGGAACTCTCACAATCTTTTTTAATAAAAAAGGTAGAGTTCACCATATCAGTGAGAATTTTTGGTGTTGACATTCTCTTTCCTACTTACATAGACTCTGTTGTGATGATGAAACATTTTATAAAACAAACTGATTGTAGGAAAAAAGAAGAAAAAAAAATGAAAAAGAAGAAGAAAGACAAACACCAAAAGTAACGCCCCTGATCCAAAACCCCAGAAAAAAAACCGCTCCAAAAAGATTTCCAGAGTGCCTGGAATATAACAATGCATGCATTGTGCATTGGAGAACTTTAAAGCCAGTGGCAATGTCTCTTAACTGAGTAAGAAGTTGCAGAAGAAGTACAGTGTTCTCTGCATTATTCAGCATTAGAAAGTACAGAAGGCAAAGCTCCACTTCTCACTCAAGGGGGAAAAAAAAAAAATCCAACTTCTTAAAGTTTATATTTATCCCCTCTACATAAAAGCATTAGTTGGGGTGGCTGAATTTGCTGCCCTGGTCGCAGAAGAAGGCTACAGGTTCCTCTGAATGAGGAGTCAGAGCAGCTCAGAACTGCAGGTCCAGAGGGCAAGATCTCATCATTGACTGCAGAGGAACCTCCATACAAACCTAGGTTTGAGCTGAGAATCCTTCTGAAATGAACATTGCAGAGGCAGCTCACTGGAGACACCTGACTTTGCAAAACAGAAATTTGATAATTTTGCTATTTGGGTGGGGTTTTTTATTTTTGTTGTGGGGTTTTTTTGGTTGTTGTTGTGGGTTTTTTGGTTGTTTGGTTTTCTTTTGTTCTTTTTTTTTTTTTCCTTTTTTTATCCTGTTTTCCAGTATATTAATATCAGTGAAATTTTGATTTGCCTCTTGCCCATAAAACTTTCTGGGCACAGATAACTACATCAAGGCTATTTCAGAAAGTCCTTTGAGTAAATTTCACTCTGTGAGAATTGATTTATTTATGAATTATGTTACTTTTCAAGAATAATTTTAAGTGAAACAACTGTGCAGGATATGGCTATGTTATTGTTATTATATTTCCTATTTCACACTTAATCTATTGAGTCATGAAAACTGTTAAATATGAAGACTTTGGTTTCAGGTTTAGAAATCATGCTGTTACAGAAATTTTAATGAGAAACTTTTATTAAATTCATCCCCATGGAATGCTTTATTTTTAAAAAAGTGCAAGTGCAAATAAATATAATGTGAGAAAATATGCCAAAAATACAAATATTAAAACAAATGTAAATGTTAAGGCAAGTGGTAACCATTAGGGAAATAGGTGAAAAGTGATTGAAGCAATAATGTAACTGCTTTAAATCATTAATTATTAGAAGAAAAAAAAAAGAAAAAAAAAAGAAAAAAGAGAAAACTAAAAAAGTCCACACAGTGGGCTTCTGACTTTTAATCTTTGGGCTCCACGTGCTATAGGTTTTTATCTGCACACATCTGGAGGACACTGGACTCTGCAACACCTTTATTATATTTTGTTTTTCCGACCTGAGGCTTAGTGGAATTGAGTTATGAAAAGCAGTTTTAAAGTCCTATGGGAAATTACTCTAAGTGACAGATCTTTAGCGAAAGGGTGTTCCCAAAGAAATAACTCCAGCTTCTGTTGGACCTGGAACTGAAACTTTCCGGGATGGCTGTGCTATACTGTGCTAAAGCGCACAGAAAAGGAACTTCATTGAGGAGTATTTACCTGCAAAACTGATCATGAGCTACAAAGATCTGTTCACCTCTCCATGCCTCTCCCAGGCAGTTTGCTTGGTTTCCTGATCACTCCAAGTCCTTTCAAACAGTCTCTGCAATTATCTGTGTCCTCTTCTTCAACTCAAGAGATATTCTTTCCTCCATACTTGTAGATATTCACTGACATTTTGGTGCCTGAAAATCTTTTGATATTAAGATAAAAGAGCTGTTGCAACAATAACCAGCTCCATGCTTCATTTTTGTAGATTAATGAAAGAAAAACAGGGCTTTTGGTTTCTGTTTCTTCTTTTTTCCCTATACATCACTTCTACTGGAAAGTTTTCCTAGCTTCTGATCTCCAGAAGATGCCTTAAAATGCAGTAGACAATTCTGGATAGAAAAAGTTTGGAAAACCTGACTCCCTAGGCTGAAGTTGGACAACTCGCACTCTCATAATTGACTGAAAGACACTTTTTGAAAAATCTCACATTGCTTTCTTCTGAAATTAAATATATCAATATTTATAAATTTATCATATACCTTCTAACAAAGGAAAATGTCCTATCTATCTATCTATCTATCTATCTATCTATCTATCTATCTATCTATCTATCTAATTATAATACAGTGAATTTAATCAAAGGGAAAACAGCCAACTGGGCTGTTCAGGAACAGCTGGTTCAATCTATTCATTATTCCCAGCTCATGATCAGTAAGTGCTTCTGATTCTGATTGGGAGAGAAACCAAGTGTCAGTGTCAAATGGTGAAGACTTGTTCACACCTGAACATACTAGTCTGCATACTAATATTGGTATTTAAATGAATAATAGCCTCTTTTAAATCACTCTGCAACATATGTAAATAAAAGGAGGGCAGACACAGTCAAACTGAGCAGCTGTTCAAAAAATATATGTATGTTTGTGAACTTGCTTTTGCAATATTTCACAAAATAAATTCACCAGACCTACCTGACTTTCGTGCAACAGCTTTTAGGGTTTGGTTTTGTTTTTCTCTGATGATGTAATTTACCTATTTTCAACAATTTTAAAGATCTGCCTATTTTGAATATTGTGTTCTAATTCTACAACAAATAAATGAGCAGACATGAGTTTCACTGCAATGTCTTTATACTATTTATTGCTTTAGAAATTCTTGCAAGTATGGAGTGATTTGAAAAAAGAAACAACTCAAAACAACCCAAACATACAGTTAACATGAATGACAAGGTAACCTTGACTGATTAGTAAAGACACCAAAAATGTCGTCCCAATGGCATACCAGATACTATCAAGGATATTGAACAATTCTCAGAGGACACAGAGAATTAGAATGCCTTTGTATTGCAACTTTCTGGGTTGTCAAGTGTAATACATCACCTAAGATGACTGTCTGGCTCATAGAGGATGACCTCTGGAAATATAACCACCATACAATGCCTGTCTGTTCTAGCCAAGTTATTAAGTGGTATGCATATGTAAGGAATAAGATACACACACCTAAAACAAATACATGTATCTGAACTAAATAACCTAAAAGTCTCCATTCTTAAAATGTTCTTATTCCTACCCCGAACTTATTTTCCATTAAAAAACATTTGGAACGGATTCTAATTGCTTTAGCAGATTCTACTATTATGTTAAATAAATTATCGGGCCATACTCTATTACATGATTGTACAAGTTTATACGGTTATTTTTAGCATTCAAGACCACTTCTTTCCCCCTTTGTCTTCTGGATTTCCTGTATGTTATTAGACTGTGGTGAGGTCAGACATCAGAGGAAATAACAGCAGTGCTGACTCCTAGACCCAATGTTTTATGAATTACTGAGCATCAGTGATGTAATGGCAATAAATCTAACTCAGCCTCAGCCTCGTGTCCTGTTGTAAATAAATGAAGTTAGCAAAGGTGTTATTTTATTCAAGAGCCTTCCTGATGAGAACAAAAATGTTTCCCCCAGGGGATTGTTTGTAAAATTGCTTCTTTAATTAGGGTGCTGTTCAACAAGAGAAGGGTTCTCCAGTTTTCCTGGGGAACTTTCATGTCTGAAACAAGGCTATCTTATTTACAACACAAAAATAGCTTTAAATTGGGGAAGCAACATACAGGGGACTTACATACTTAAAGGACTTAGTCAAGTGGTGTTAATATATAAGCATATGACCAAGATTTTCTAATTTCCCAAGTGATTTTGCACACTCACAAGTTGGGCACCCAATTTAAAACTTGCTCAAGGGCTCTGATTTTCAGCAAATACTTTCTTGAGCAATTTAAAATTCTGATACTTGGAGATGTTAGTCACTTCTGAAAATGAAGGCATAGGTCTGCACTGCTTTTTATCCTAGCTGCCTTTTAATTCCCAGGAAGAAGAAGTCTCTAATATGAACACATGACCTAAATTAAAGGCTTCAAAAATCTGACTCTAGATGAGTGACAGAATAAGGAGCAAGCCTAGAAAAATACAATTAGTTCTTTCTCCCTAAAATAAGGCCTTGTGAGCATACTTTCAGAGAACTTGTGCAAATAACAAAGGGGCAGAGAAGTACACCACAGCAACTACTGCAACAACTATTAAGCTTTGTTTTTGTCTCTAAGATACTGCAATCTATTTGCAACATTTCATGCAGAGGTGCCTATGAACTTTCAGATCTAGACCAATGTTTGATACATATTCAGATTTTTAAAAAGACATAAACAAAGTCTGAAATACAGAAGCTGAAATTCTGACCCTTTGGGCAATTTTGCTTTTCCTGAGGCAAAGCTTGCATCTGAAATCTCTGCAATAAGCACTTGTCTTTCCTCTTTGTTCTCTCCACGTGCTTTCAGTGTTACAGTACCCAGCCTATCTGCAGCCTCATTTCATTTTTCTTCATTAGCAAGTAATAATATCGTCAAATTTTAATAACTGGTATTGCATTAGAGAACAAAGCATTTGAAAAGGTAACTTCTATTGTGCATATGGAGACATAACTAACAGTAGACATAATTATAACCTCTCTCTGTGACAAGTTGCAATTATTCCTCATGGCACTGTGTCTAAGAGTGATGCATTTCTCATATTGGTTGGGGGGGAGGGGTTACTAAAAAAGTCAAGAATGTTTGATATTCTTTTTCCAGTGCAACAAAAACTTCACTGACACAGTAACAGATGGATTTAAGTGGTTTTGATTCAGGGTGACTGAAGAGTGAAAATTCACTTCTTTATTCACTATCTTTCCTGCTTTTCTGCACCCCGAAGTCCCCAGAAGGGGAGAGAGCCAGTGACACTGGCAAGAATATTTGATGCACTCAGCTCCTATGTCTATATACATATATTCATAAATAGGAATGCACAGTGTCAGCAGGGCTAATCAGCATCCAACCAGGTAACTCAATTACTGATAGCTGTATTTTCAAAGAGGAAATGCAGCCTTTCATTTAACAGAACTTTGGCTGAAAATCTTGGCTCATTATATAGTATAGTAGTAGTGTAGTAGAGTATAGTTTAGTATGGTTAAGTACATCATAATACAGATTGACTTTGTTGGTTAAAACACGCCAGTCTGGTGGGGTTTTTTCTTTTTTCGCCCCGTACCACCAGATCACAGACACGGTGAGGAGTGGTCGTGGCCATGAACTGAGTTTTGCAGGGCCTGTGCTCTGCAAAGGGATAAGTACCACAGCACTAAATGCCACTGGTGCCATCCCAGATGTGTTGGGATCCCTGAGACTTTCATGGGTATCTTCTCTGCTCCTGCTCTCAGAGCTTCAGCATGGAGCCCAATGAAGTCACAGAAAGATTCCCTTCAAGTTCAGTGAATGCCAGAGGAATCTTTCTCATATCCCTTGCCATGTTTACATGTTAACTTGAGGTCACGGCAAATCCTTCCAAATGACTATGAATTAAAACAGTTGTTCTCCATCACCATCAATTTAAAAGGTTTGAACTGATGAATATACGATTTCTAAACCTGCATCTGTACTACCACCCTTCTGCTTTTTGTCATCATTAAAGTAATGGCAATAAACACTGAGAAGAAAAATCATGTGTTCTTAATCCATGCCAATTACTTGTTTTACAATGCAAGTTTCCTTTGCATTTATTCAGATAAATGTTAAATGTTTAACTGCATTTAGCTGTTCATCCTTAAAATGTATAATTACACACAAACACATATATCCACAAACAAAAATAATAAGACGTGAAATATTAATAATCTCGCCTGCTGTGCCAAATCACCCTTTTGTTATCCATGAGCAAAGGCACCTTTAGACAATGATCTGGGTTCTTTCCTCAGCAACTCTTGTGCAACCCCAGTGAAAGCCAACAGAACAAAAGAACAAAGTCAGTTTTGGAGATTATCAGGAGCAAATATCAGAAGGATCCATATGCTTTTTGCATATCCACAATATAGGTATAACTCTTAAATGATTGGGTTACTTCTTATCTTAGTTTTACAACTAGATTGCTTCCTTATTCTAACTTAGCCCTACATCTGGAAATTTTGAACCTAATTGGTAGTTTAAAAACACAGGCCTTTGTATTTATTTCATAAAATCTTCTCAGGCCATCTGTAAGATAATGCTGCTCAGTTTTCTGTCACCTGGGATGTAAACATTCAACAGGAGAAGGTGTTTGTGCTGTTTGAGGCATATTCTGAACTCTGGTAAGCTTATCTTCTTTTTAGAGATGAAACTCTGTTTACCTCAGATTTGAACAATGATTACAGGCCCCTGAGAAAATGTATTTGAAATGTTGTCAACCATAACTCGTTCCTGAAATGTAAGTTCCTTGAAAGGGAAGAACTCAGAGATATGGCCTGGTAGGAAAAGTGACCAAAAACCTGGAAAGTGCTGGAGATCCCCAGTAAGACAGGGCCAAAAGGGTCCACTGGGGCCACACTGTACACTTAGAGATGCATAGAAAATGTGTGGGAGTGAAGTGCATCTTTCCCCCTTCCTTTTCCTTTGTACAAAGGCATTATAGTTAACACAAATGGATTTTGAAATATTATAGCCCAGCTGTCTTATTGTTTCAGGAGATGTTAATGGTAGCAGAGAATTAAATTACAAGATTGGCATTTTATTCCCATATCAATAACTAAGCATCTTCCCCCAAAGCCATGCATTCCAGGGCACTCTCCTCTCAAGTTTCAGTGTTTCTACTCAGCTAGAATAGACCAGAACAACTTGTGCACTTTATGCAAAGCTGTGTTCATGGTTTCCTTCTGTATCTTTTCACAGAAAGCAATTCTAGAAACACTAGCAATATATATTTTACATGATATTTTATAGATCAAATTCAAGGTCCTTAAGTTGCAATTACTTTTTTTTTCTTAATGAATTTTGTCAATGCCCAGTAACAGTAAGAAAAATCTAATTTCATGTACAGAGTTTTTAGGAATGAACTAAAGAACAAAACCAACAGTGTCTTTATGCCTCTTTAAATGCATGGCACTCCTCCATTTCCAGTATTGCATGAAGTTACAGTCCTCTAGCTCAGAGAACATACCTATTGAAGGAAATAAGAAGAAAAGTATTCTCAGTTTGATTTTTTTTTTTTTTTTCAAAATGAGAAACTGGCAGGCAGAAGGTTTAAAATAAAATAAAGGGATGCTCCTCCCATGTTGCAATTTGTAGGGCTTGGAATACTGAGGATACTTGAAAGATATACGAGCTCAAGAAATGCCAGCACTAATTTATCAAAACCAAGTCATTGAAAAGCATTAAACACAGAGATTCCACTCCTGGTTCAGGAAATCCCTGAACAACCAGTGCTGGAGCCTGGGAGACGATATCACTGGGCACTGCTGCCTGCTCACTGCTCATTCTCCTCTGCTGACATTCATTATGGGACCTGGTGAGAACCAAGGTCCTGGGCTAAATGAGCCTTTGGGCTGAACAGATTGGACTGTTCTTATGAAATGAGGCAGAGAGAAATTAGGTAATTAAGCCTAGAAATCTATGCCAAAGCAAAAAGCTAGTGTTCTAGTTCCTGAGCCTTGTCTAGTGCTGTAAACAAAAGTATATAGTCCTGCCTCAAATCCCAGTCAAGAGAATGGCAACCGAGCTTACTCAGCACATGCAAAGCTATGCACGACGTGCCAAACAAAATTGGTAAGGATCAATTGTGATGGGGAGACTACATCAGCTTTTGTGCCCAGCTAGCCTTTAGTCTCCCTGTGATTCCCAAGGAATATCTCTGCTGGCTTCTTCCTCATGCATGGACATATTGCCATATGCAAAGTGCCCCTTGTTTTCTATTCACTGGAGTTTTACAAGAACTAGTCACGGAAGCAAAAAATCCCTCTGACAGATTTCCTGCTCTAAAGAAACTTAATTAACCAAAATATCATATAAACAAAGATTGAAAAGAAATAAGTAATTTAGCTTAGAATAAAGATCAGATAACAAATATAACAATATTTCATAGAGACAAATTTAGGGTTTCTTTCATTGACTTCCATGATTCATATACAGGCAGTGGAGATTCACGTGACAATATTATTCTTAATGTTACCATCACTTTGCTTATTAAATGCTTATTAAAATAATCTAATCTATTTAAACATATTGTAGGGAAGAAGAGCTGATATGTAGTTATCTCTTTCCCTAAACTGTTCTTTGATTTGGTTTCAGGGTTCAAGGATCCACCCAGTTTTTGTGTTCATAGCCAGCACTGATGTCACTGGGAGAAAGAGAACAGAAGATAGAGGTGGAGGTTGAATTTGAAGATAAATTTAATAAAAACATTAGAAACCACTGGATAAGAAAAGCAAACAAACATCCAACAAATCCACCTCTGGTTTCATAACTTCCTTGCTTCTTGATGTATCATAATATCCTTCCTTTCCCTTTTTAATCTTGCAAACTAACAGCTGTCTTTTTAAACAATTTTAGACTCAACTTCAAGTGCCTCTCTTGATACCATATGTCAGACATTTCCTCTCCTTTTTTGTGAAATGGCTTCAGATAGAATGCTTTAACATTATTTTCCTGCTGTCTGGATTTTGTCTGTTGGTATTCAGAGGCCTCTTTCTATCCAAATGTCATTCATTTTAAGTCGTCTCATGAAATTTTGGTCACAGGTTTTAAATTCTGCACAGTTAATCTTCTTAACCAATATAAGAAGTTAAAAACTCATTTACTACAAAATTGCACTATGAGGAGGATACTCACAGAGCAGCTAAAGTAGAAGATTACTGGTAGAAAATTAATAACAGCAAGTTGCAAACAGAAAATGAAATAACAATAGCAGGAGCAAAATAGACCAGGCTTGCTTACAATGGCCATTTGCTTTCTTCGTTCTGCTGCATTCCCACCTTTTGACTGCTAACTACCTTACCATCACATTCGTCTTTAGCTATTTATATGATATTCAGCATGGCAATTTGACCTACTGTCTTAGGCGACAATCTCTATGGAAGAACTCCAAAGACTTCTAGTAGATTTACATGTCAAGAGTGCAAACCTTAAAATTTAGGTTTAACAGAATACCCAAGTCCATGTTGTTTTTGGACGGCTGGTGTAGATTGTTTTAAGATGGACAATAATTTGCCTCAAGTCTTGTACAATTAAATTGTAACTGAAATTTCATACTGCTTCCTGAGTTCCCTTCTTGGATTCAATATGTATAATTTTATTCTTTCTAGTTCAGAGAAATAGAAATCAATACCCAGGAAGTTTTCTGAAATGTACTGCTTCAGAGTGTCTGCCTCATTTTATTTTATTATTTGTATTTCATGGTCATGAAAGCACATCTCAGGTGCTATGGTAAATGTGAACGATAAGCACTATTTCTAAAGATGTAGATTTCTCTGCATTTCCTAAGGATAAGGCTAAATGACTATATGAACTGAGTAGGTTTCAGGTTATATAAATCGGGTAAAATGACTTCTCCCTTCTGAAATAAACTGTCATCTAAGTCTGTAGGGAATAAATTGTCTTAACACCAGGAAAGAGCAAAATCTGGAACATCTCCAATCCTGCAACATACTTCCCTGCTGCCATCTATTCATCTTTC
The DNA here is from genome assembly GCA_013396955.1 of Regulus satrapa. Classification (NCBI taxonomy): domain Eukaryota; kingdom Metazoa; phylum Chordata; class Aves; order Passeriformes; family Regulidae; genus Regulus; species Regulus satrapa. Next base: position 123,901 of record VWZN01010072.1, on the reverse strand, counting down.
TCACCGTCTTTTTCCCTCCATTTCATGACCTGTGTTCTCTGGCACTATAAGCAACCCCAAATGTCTCTCCTTTTGCTGCTCAGTCTCCTGACTGTGATGCTGCCTAAGCAGAGCCTATCAAACTGTAAGTTGTTCTTTTGAAGAATATAAATGCTGAAACTTGTCAGTGTCAGTTTTATTTTATATATATGAGAGTCTCCCTGAAAACATTGAAAAAAATTACTCAAGTTCATTCTGAATGAGTTGTAAGTCTGTTTTTTATTAAAGCACCTTACTGGACACTTAACTGCATAGGTAATTAGTGCTCTAATTTGACATTGGCACATAAAGCCCAATGCTAGCTCTACAGAAAATTAAAAAAAAAAAAAAATAGTGATGACAGTGAATCAAAGATTGAGCTTTAAAAGCAACTTTAAAGAAAATAAGCAGTTTTCGTATTCATTGTCACCAATGTTCACTGAAGTATCTTGAAAAAATACTGTAATCTCTTTTTAATGAAAAAAACCCTGAAAGTTTAGCTGTTGCAATTAAATTCAGTATGATGTTTCATTCCTTCACCCCTTCAATGACAGTGGTAGCTATTTATGCTTTTTCTTACATCTCATCTCACCTCTTACCAGATGGCTACTACATTTAAAATCCTCCTTACATCAAGCAAAAATCTTCAAATCCAACCTTTTGGGTTTTTTTCCCCTCTGTTTAACAAACTGGCTTCTACTACAACATTTCTGTTTTTTAGGTGAAGACTTTGGGCACAGTTGAAGGTGCTGCTGCAGTTTATAGCAATTTTTTTTTTTTTTTTTTTTTTTTTTTTTTTTTNTTGTTTTTTTTTTTTTTTTTTTTTTTTTTTTTTACATTTACTTAAGTCTTGCGAGCCTGGAGGAGACCAAGTGATTTAGAAGCAGCAGTCTCCAAAGAGAAAAAAGCAGGAAGGGAAGCTTGGACAACTCACCACAACAGTTATTTAACTGCTCCACTGCTCCAGTTTAACTCTTGCAGTAATTGAAATCCTAGTTAGCCTCAAAGTATATTGCTTTTATCCCTTTGGATAGTTTTAGAGGGGTTAATTCTGGATTTTTTTATGACCAGGCTACTTACTACTCAGACAAAGAGAAAAAAGTTTCTAGGTGTAAGCTTAAAAAACACCCCTCTTCTTTTTGGGAACTTTTCCACCAAAGAAATAATTATGGACTGGGATTTGATTCCTCTTATTCAAAAGGGTCATATGTCAGTGGGTCCTTGCTCCATTTAAGTAAGATGCCAGGCTTTTTGTAAGCAACTGAAATCTTCAGCTTTCTTTGCGTTGTTCTATTATCTGCTTTAAAGTATTTCCTTATTTATTATCTTTAATACCCCATGAAATACACTGATTGTAAAAAAAATATCTAAGTCACTAAGTGTTATCTAAACTACTTGCTACAATGTCAGCTAAGAGAAAACACGTTTTTAAGGGATTCTGTATCATCTTTCTACCAAAAAAAAAAAAAAAAAAACAACCCAGATATTTTCCTTTATTTTCTTTTAGCTCTCTCTTAAAGACTTTTATTCTGTGATTCTGATATGTGACTGTTTTTATAATGTCAGGAAAGTACCTTGAGTTTAAAAATTTATTGTGCTATAATCTTTGTGCAGCAAGATTTAGCATTTTTGCATTAACCATCCTTTACACTCTAGTCTTACTATCTCCCTTCGAGGTAATCCTTTTTACAGAGGGTCATGGCTTTTCACTGTCTGTATGAAAACACATTTGCACAAAGAAATAAAAGCCAAATTCACAAACCTACAAATGACAAGCAGAAAGGGCTTGTATTCCAGCTTGCTTTCCTGCAAAATCCTTTGAAAGGCTAAACAGCCTTTTCAGGGCAAGCACTAATCTGCAGACTTGTATCCCTATGTTTGAATGTAATGAGATTCCAGTAAACACATGCACTCTGTGTAAGAGCAGCTTATTTTCAGCTACTTTCAGACAGCTAAGAGCAGACCTGAACTGCTGCTTTAACTGAAATGAGAATGCCTGTGCAGGGATTTGCACTGAATTTGTGAGACATTCACAAGTTTCCTTATGGACAAGGCTAAAGTCATACAGAGAGCTCTTTCACAATCAAAGCTTCCACTTCATTGTCCAAACTCTCATTTTTTAGTTTCCTTTCTTGACTGAGGTTAAACAAAGTCAACTTTACCCATTACTTTTCTGTTTATTCCCACCAAACTTTAAGAGAATACACAAATCTTGTACTTGAGTCTGAATCATTTACCATTATATTATACCTGTTGGAAAAATATGTCCTTTTTCTATGTTAAATAGCAGTAACTTTCCTGTGAGGCCAGGTTGAATGGGAATCTAAGCAACTTGGTCCAATGGAAGGGCACTGGGTTTGGAACCAGATGATATTTAAGACCCCTTCCAACTCAAACCATTCTATGAAAAATGATGCCAATTCTTTCCATATTCTAAATTCAGTATATAATTTCATGTATTTTTAGTTAGGAATCAAAATTAGCGGTCTAGACTATACTTTACAGACTTCAATGGATTTGTTCTTCAGAAAGTATTCCAGAAAAAGATGCTTGGTGCAGCAACAGTAAGTTGATGAAGACTTACTTTTTCACTACTCCCACGCTTAAATAATGAAATGAGATCCCTGTTTCTTATAACAAAAGATGATGAAATGCATAAACAGAAAGGTTTGTTAAAGCAGAATAAAATAAATTGTTATTCAGAGTAAATGAAGTTAAGCACCTCAAGCAGCTATAATTAAATTAAATATGCCACCATGACTATTGTTGATATACCACCTTCATGACCATTGATGCTTAGCCAAACAGAAAATGAAACTTGGACCAAGTAAAGGGAAAAACAACAGTGCTATTGCTCCACAGTTTTCTGCTGTTTGACACATGGTTTGTATTGTAGGTGCACAAATATCCCTTATGAAACCCTTTGCAAGCTTGTAAATAAACACTGGCTACATAGAGTAATGTTGATTTATAGAAATGGCAAATGCTTTCAAGTTTTATGCTGGTTGCATATTTCAAACAAGCTAGAAATATAGATGAAATGATCAGAGTCACTGCTTTCAAAAAGTAATCAATGCCATTTGTTTTTCTGATTACACACTTACTGGTTTGTAATTAAAAACAAAACCAAACAAAAAAAACAAAAACAAACCCTCATACCTCAGGGCAAAAGAACTCGCTGGAAGATAATCTTCCTCTCTTACACTGTTTGCTTTCTAATTCCCCTCCTCTCTTACATTGTTTGTTTTCTAATCCCCTTTCAAAAACTGTCTCCAGGCTTGGAATCAGGCTGAACCAATGAGTATGTTTTTACTGTGCCTTATAGGTAAAGATCTGTATTACTTGAGAAGCTACAGCACAGGGAACTGATCAATTCTATGAGAATCTGAGTATTAAGACTTTTCTTCCACACCTACATGTGATAACTTTCTGTAGGCTTGGCCCGTAAATGTGCAGAGGGGCATCTAAAGATCATCTGGCAGACAAATAGCTCTCCCACATCTAGTTACCTTCTCTGGGGACTCCTTTTGGCCCGGGGACACAGAACCATTTTCACATGACAATGACTGAAGCTTCAACTTTTAAGAAATCTGAATTGCAGAGAGCAAATCCAATTAAGGCCAAACAACTTGTCCTGGGCAGAAGCCTGAGAACTAGAGAAGAACCCCTAACGCTGTTGTCATCTTAAACCAAAATGTGCAGCAGTTTTCCGTATCACTGATAAGAAAGTGCCACCACTTAATTATCTCACTGGCATTAAAAAAAAAAAACCAAAAAACAAAAAACAAAAAAAAAAAACCAAAACCAAAAACCAAAACAAAAAAAAAACCAAAAAACCAAACCAAAAAAAAAAAAAAAAACCCAAAACCATATCATAACATGAAAAAAACCCAAGATTTCTATCACAAATTCTTCATCTTTCCCTTCTTGCTGCTAATACTTTCCCAGCTGTGTTGTGAGTAAAGTTTTCTGCAGCATAATGTATACATATATTTTTAAATTTATTTTCTGTTTCATCAGAAGACATAATTAGGCAAAACATTTTAAAGAGTAAACCTAAGGCATCTTAATAATGTCATTGCCTGGAGCAAAGCCAATGTTTCAGGAGGACAGCAGAGATTTGAACTTTACATCTTCTTGCTTACATATGAAAAGGTCTCAGACCAAGGATCTATTTATCTAGTGGATTGCTTCTCTTTAAACAAAGAATTTAAAAACAGAATGTACTGCTTTATTTGTATTTGTCACTGCCAGTTTACATAATGCTAGGAAATTATTTTTCAAGTCAAAATCTGTCACTGATGTGGCCCATGTCATATTTCTACTTTAAGAGGTGGCAAAAAATGTTTATATCCACATCAAGCCGCTTGCTCAACTTTTCTGATGTGGTTTATATTAAATACAGAAGAAGGGAGCAACTTAGTAATCCCTGAAAGCACCCTTTTGATGAGTCAGACTGAGCTGTTAGCAAAACTCAAGTCATTTGGTACCAGGTTTTAACTCCATGTAGCAGCAGAGGTGTGAGGAAGACCAAGAGAATTTTAATTTCTCTCATCAGACTGTTGCTACTTGAGCTTTGCACTTATTCAGCACATGAAATATCACTGTGATAATTTTGACATTCCATTTCCCTTCATCAGTCTTGCCACTATTCTTTTTAACATGCATCAGCTTTATTCTACAAATAAGAACAAGCAAGATTGTTTTATGCTTAATAGCAAATGGATACATCTTCAGGTCCTCTGACCAATTATATTATACATTTTTATGCCTGATATGCTGCACATATAATAATTACTATAAGGCTGATATTTAAATTAATTAATTTCATTGTGAAGGCATGTTTGAAGCCATGTTACTGAAGGATTCCTCCAAGGTAACAATTTAACAGCTAAGTAACCTTTAATTACTTGCCATAATGATACCCATCTAAGACAGATATTGTTATACTGTGACATCTGAGCACTTTAACCTTGAGGTAGTTATTAGCACTCCCATGCAAGATTCATTATGGATCATATTTCAATAATGGAGAATATTGGGTTCTCATGTGATTATGTACTTGCAAACATTTATTAATATATCTCTCTGAGTGTGACCATGTTGGAGAAATAGATTTTCATAAATCAGGAAGCATTTCTTAACTAAACTACATACGATAATACAGAAGAGAAGTTGTATGATAGTTCTTCTGGACCTATCTGATATGAACACCAAATAGGAAATTGCTAAGGGATGGACAACATGTAGAATTACGATTAGCAGTGCAATATTTGAAACTGAAATAATTAAAATGCAAATTAATGCTACACTGCAAGAATCACTAGTTGTGATTTATATCACTACAGGTGAGAAGACAGTCCAGACTTGTAGATGACTGTAAATGCACACAAATTAAAATAGATTAGATGACATAGCAAGTCATCACCAATTCTAACAGGCGCGAATTCATCATGATAACATTTATTTATTCTGCACAATACTTCTTTTTAGCTAATTTTTCCAATGGTGACTGATTTTTTCATCCAAATGTTTCTCACATTATTTTCTGATTCACTGAGCTACAGAAAAAAAAAAAAAAACCAACAAACAAACAAACAACCCCCCCAAAAACAAACAAACAAAAAAAATGCCAGCCCAACAAGCTTTATTCTGAGAAAAAAAATAAAAACAACCATATGTGAATTGTGTACAGAGTAACACAGAAGCTGAAAAGAAAGAAAAAGAAGGCATTAACTAGTCTTTCCCTGAGTTCCCAAGAAATGTTGCAAAGTTACTCACATTTTTCCAATGAAATGAGTTACTTAGGAAATAAACTAATTTACTCCAAGTCCACAGAGGCATGAACTAGTCAGAGGCATGTATTCCATCTGAGTCAGGTCATACTCTTTAAATTATTTTTCTTACATGAACGAGGGAGAGGTGAAGGAAGGAACAGAAGGGCACAGAACACCTCCCTCACAGGAACAGTATTTGAGGGAAGATGCAGAGGTTCTATATGGTTTATGCCCAGGAGCTCCAAGAGAAGCCAGCACATTTCCAGACTTACCATAAACAGAAAACAAGTTCTTACAAGATATGCTGGAACTCACCATGAATGAAAGAGTAAATAGGTTTCTTTTTTTTTTTTTTTCCTAAGTGAATTCCAGTAGGTTTATTCTTAGATTTTTGAAACAGAAAGAGTTGCTGCAATCACTTAGTCTGATTTCCAGCATCCCACAAGCTGTAGGCATATAGGACAAGCACAAATATTTAAAACACTGCCTGTTTTAGTACTGCTCTTAATATCCCACAGCATTTCAGCAGTAAATTGATTAAGTCTTTGTGGCAGAAGGTATATGAACTAATGAAAAAGGGAGATAATTATTTATATCTATACACAGCTATTTTATATCTACTATTTATATCTTTTATTTTTAGATAATTCTATGCACAGTTCCATGCTCCTTCTGTGCACAAAATACAGTGTCTGTCTAAGCAATGACCTGTTCCTTAAACTGCATTTTTTTTTCCTGCTGACAGGTAGTATTGCAGCAATCAAGCATACATTCCTGTACCTGGTGTCTATTCACACAAAAGTATTGTTTCAAGAAGGACAAAAGATTTTTTTTCTCTTGTAAGATTTTCCAGATCTTGAAATAACTGACTGTTAGTTTATGTGTGTCATCTTATGCCAGCAAAACATATGATGCAAAAAAGATGAAAGGTTGCATGTATACTGGCAAAGAAACATAGTCTTTATACTTTCTAAGAGTATTTAGCAAAATTACAAAGTGTACAATGGGTAAATTCTATCTGCTCTTGTTTTGCAGAGATCCTTCCTCTTCAAGCTATCTTCTCTGTGTGTCTGGTATATATGGGATTAATTCATATTCACTTTTTCACATGATTCGGTAATTTTTTTCCTTAGGAAGGAAAGTAATAATTACTAGTCAAATAAGTACTGTTATCTTATTGAACAATGGAGTGGTGGAATTTTATGATTTGAATGAATTTAGAAAGCAACAAATTTAAGACAGTCCTTATATAACAGGATAAAGAAAATAATTCCAAAACCTTTAAAAGGTAAGGAAGCATCTGGAAAGCATTATGAAAGATTTTTTTTTTACATCAACATGAGTCTGTACATAAAAGTGAGGATAGTCAAGATGGCAGGAGAGGAACAATTATTTCCTGTTCCACCAGACAACTGCTGGAAATGCCTGTGTCCTGCTGTTTACTCATAGAAATAGCTACTTCACCTGTAGTTGCTTTGTTTTTTATTAAAAAAGAGGCAAGACTGAATCATTGTGGAGAAGCCACCTTTATCATGCTGACTGCAGCTGCTGATAAAAGAAAGAGATGTCTAAGAGGCTTGAAAGCACACTAAGGAGGCCTTCCATTGTAGAAAGTGACTTTTTTTTTCCTGAATCTGTTTGAAAGTTTCTACACTCATGAGTGTTCTCATTTTCCCTTTGGTGAAATTCCCCTTTTTTGGGGAATTCTGAATCACTGAGAGTCTTGTGGTCAGAAGCAACATCAGGATCAGATTTTGAGGAGATCAGGCATGAACCTCTCAATCACTGCTGACTGAGCAGCCTGTGCCATGGCCATACACAGCCTCCCTGGGCCTAACTGCAGGCCAGTCACCATGCCAGTGAACCATTAAACTCATTTAATGTGAACATGCAGAAACTATGAATATTAGGTTGGTCAGAAAGCACGGGAAAAGGCAGTGCTTTTAGACTCTCATGTCTCTGAGAGTTAAATATATCCCACAGTCTTTAAAAAAGGCCTGAAAGGCACTTCAGAGCACACCAGCTGTCATAAAACTTTAGACAAAGACCAATGAAAGTAGTTCACCAATAAGACCTTCTAGATTCTCGTGTCTGAGTATTTCATATAACTGGCTAGTTTGCTGTTCAGCATTTCACAGCACTGTGGTCTGTGTGTAGAGCATCACCCACAGCTAAAACCTGCTGCATTGTGACCTTGGCTGTTTAAAGATTATTTGACAAGATGTTGGTACTGAGCTACAACACAATGCAGTCACTTCTTTCAGTGGCAGAAATCACATTCTTCTTCATGAGGTCATCTCCTGTCAACTGGAGCCTTGTGACATGAATCCCACAATGAATAATGCTGCTTTGATGCTGATCTATCCCAACCTGAGCTTTGTAACTCCTTCTTTCAGTTTTGTTTTCTCCTGTGCCTCTAAATCAAGAAATAATTCTAAGTCATTTCCTCAGTTAAGTCAGTCTATACTATAACCTGGCTTTCCACTGTTTTTATTACATTGGTTTCCCAACAGATGGTGGTTTGTTTTTTTCTTTTTTTTCTTCCCCATGTTGGTCAAGAGATCAAAGGATTTAGCCATACTTGCCTTTTGTTTCAGGAGGTGTGTGGGTGAAATTTTGCATATGTTGCATGACTGTGAAGTTGGATTAATGTTTCCAATTGTTCCTCTAACAAAAGGCAAATGCTGAACTTCTGTATTACTAGAAACATTATAGGCTCTGTTGATGAGCCAACATAATATTCCCACCCAGAAAATTGGATCGACATCTTAATGTGAATGCCATACCTCTTAAAAGTACAATCTATGTCTGTAATGAATTAGGAAAACTGTATTATCTCATGGTAAAGTAAGGTAACCATGTGTTAGTGGGAATATTTACATTATGGGAATAAATAGTTCATTATAACATCCTTCAACTGATAGGAGAAATAATGAACATTCAAATGGAAACAGTGGGTGTATTTGCAGCTCCTCTGGTAGTCATTGCTAAAATTAATTTCCTTAAAAGTAGTCACAAAATTCAGAGTAATCCTTCAAACAACACTAGAAACTAATGAATTTCTTGCTGCGACTACAAGAATGAAAAGTGCACCTCAATTTTGGCTGCTTCAGTATAAGTCATAGGGAGCTCCACTGAAGACAAATAGTTCTAGAGAAAAACACCCCATGCTTTAAAAGAACAAATTAAACCCAGATCCTAAGAGAGTCTTTAACTTGAATCACTCATTATCTGAGAATATTCAAAGTTACCCATGGTTTTAAGACATGGACTCACAAAACAAGGCATCACATGTGGTATAAGTGAAAGTCCATCCAGTGGTTCCGCGTGTGCACATGTGCACACTCCGCTCCGCAAATTTACTTCCATGGAGGTCTCTCTCTATCTCAGCCTTTTTTTCTCCCCTCCAGCAACATAAACAAAAGTTTTCCCACAGTTCTGAGTTATTTCTTTGAACCTAATGAATATGTCGACTGGCTTTGGTTTCTTATTCATGGAAGCCATTCAGCTGTGGCACACTGTATACAGTTCTCCACTGTAATCAACCAGCATTGCTCAGCCACCAAGGACGAAAGCCATGCACGGTGAGGGAACAATGGTCTCCTCAGTTATCTCACTGGAAGCATGCTAGTGCATAGATTCCTCTCATTAGGAAACTGGGGGCTCCAATTTGACCCTACTACTTACACTGGACTCTTTTTGCATTGGGAAAATGTAAAAATTATATGTTAACAATTACTTTGTTAGAGTTGTTTATTTTCAACAGTGCAGAACAAGATGCAGTATCTTGCCAGTTCTAAGCTTCCTTCTGTGCCACTGCATACCTGTAGAGACCAGACCAGATCCAGAGAAACACTGACACTATGTCCAGACCATACCCTTACTAGTTTTCCTTCATCTCAGAGTTTTATTTGTTTCAATTAAAACCAAACTGCAAAATGCTGGAACATCACCTGCAGAGTGACTTCCATTTACTTTTTTTTTCTTTTTTTAATAAAGATCTGTATAAAGTAATATGAAATTAATATGGTTCCATAGTTCACTTTTCAGTTTGTTTTAGTTTGGCTTGGTATATTAAGAATAAACTGGGAGACCTGCCATAGAAATTTGGATATATTTATCAAGTTCTAAACATAAGTTAGTTGCTGAATAGCTGACATGATCAGACTTGAATAGTGATTAGGGTTTCATTAGTGGTTTCTGCTGTGCAACAAATGGTCCTTGCAATTGTAAATTCCATGTCTTTTTCTGCTTCTCATCATATCTTATACCTCTCCTCAGTATGACTTACTAAAGGACCATGCTTCCATTTTACCCTCAGCAATGTAGTCTGAGGAATAAAGGTGAAGAAATAAAATAGCCACCACACTGTTTTCACTTCTGTTAGTTTAAAACTTGATTTAATTTCCTGCATGTAAATGTTCAACTTGTAAATCTCAGAGTAAGCCTCAGACATAATTACTGACTTTGTCACTTTAGACATAAATATATTCCAAATTGCTTAGGTGTAATTATGAAATATGCAAGGGCAGGACTGGATGCATTAAATGACAGCTGAAAACCTACAATGTTCATATTTCCTGTCAGTGATTAAAGCATGACCCCTTTGCTAAATACTTTACTTCCATAAATGGTACTTTTACCGCATCTGAATTTTAAGATACTGAGCCACATCCTTTGCATACTTATGATTTGGAATATCCCTATTCATAGAAATACACTTTTAAATAGGTAAATGGAAGGTCAAATGGATCAGCTCACTGTCAAGCATTCAGCTGTCATAAAGGCACATCCTCCTTAATTGAATATACAAGGATAAAAAAACAGTAGCTACATATTTAATTTATCATACTTTAATTGTGGTTTTTATATTAACAGTTTAGTAGGCATTATAATTTTTATTAGGAAATAGATTCTTATCTTGATAAAATAAGATACTTGGAGAAAGAAAATTCAAAATCTTTGGTTTCAGCATCCCACTTTGCTGAGGATGAAATATCCACTGCAGCTGTGTAGACTTTCCCAACAGCGAGGGGTAGCAAAGATGTCAGCCATTGGTGCCATGTGTGCTATTCAGTTGAGAGAAGTTTACTTCATAAATTAAACTATTCTGACAGCTAAATTATCACATAAAGCCTAATAGTTCTACTTTAAAGGATCTACTCTGGAAATAAATGTTTATTGGAAATGTATTTTGCTTGGGGATGACAGGATGAAGTTTTGAAAAATCTGAATTTTCCTGGTTTAACTCCTCCTTTAGCAAAGCAAGTGTTCAAACTGCAGCTAAATTCAAAGGAGATCTGCAGTGTATTCAGTGGCAGGCCTTCATAAACAACAGCATTTAACCATGAACCTGATTAATATTTGTTTACAAAGGAGTTTATGGAGTTTTTCAAAAAGTCCTTTAAATGGGAATCAAGTTACTTTTTTATGGTGACCTTCTACTTCTGTAACTTTATCACATGATAAATGCAAGGTAACAAGAGGTGCCATTTGGAATGTGGCACTCAGCCTGTAAGAAATGCGTACGTCTGCATGATGGTGCTTTAAAAGGTGTAGATCTTCCAGCACCACAACCTGGTTTCCTTACTGAAATATTTGTCAGACCTTACCAGAACAAGTGACTCACTTAGATTGCCATATGAGAAAGGACTGTCTTGTTCTTTACCTTTCCCTCTACTCCTCTTGTAAATGTGGTCAGTGAAAAGTTAACATATCACATCCCTTTCCAAACAATGCCATAATGAATTATGGCCAGGAAAAAGAATTATATGCTATATATAGCTACATAAAATAATAAATAAAACTATATACTTAAAAATGCTAGGAAGGTGATAGCCACAACAAGATTTATTCTTTTGTAACAAGTAGAGGTAAATTGCACATGTGTGAAAAACCTGAATTTGTGTGAAGCATTTTCACACAGGGTCGCCTAAGGGACTGAAAATCAATGTCATGTGGAGCAGGAGAAGTGATGGCTTACAGTCTCATCACCTCAAGAGGAACCCAGCCCCTTTGTTTTGTGATTTTGGCCACTGATCCTGTGAGGTGCCTGGACAGATCTGTGCCTAGCACTGACTATGCTGTTACCTGCCCTCCTCCACAGACAAAAACATCAGTACAGCAAAATGTTCTAGTGCCTGGGATTTCCCTGCATAGCAGAAATCACTTTTCAGCTTTTTATGACACAAGGTGAAGTACATCAGTTTTTAAAGATCTAAGAGACGTTTTCTTTTTTGCCATGGTAAAACTACTCATGCAATGGAAAGAAGTGCTCTAAAAGGTGCTTAAGCTAGAGTTCTTGCTCTTCAATTTTGTTTTCCTATACTATAGTAACAGGATATCGGGAAGTCTGAAAGGTTAAGGAACCTGTGAACTAAATAAGGCTATTGCAGTCTGTAAACTAGACCATCTTTTAATGGCATTTCTCATACAGTGATTACAGTGCTGCTTAGAACAAGTATATCACACATAACAGTTCTATCACAAGTGAGAATAATCCTTTAATTGTATCCTTTTTCTTCATACTTTCTCTGTATAAGCATACAAATACCATATAAAGGTAATGTTAATTAGATGGAAAGAAAACTAGCCTCAGGTGATTTTTAACTTAAAAAACCATTTGCTCTAATGTTTCACTTAAAAACCACAGCTCATAATCTTGACTGACGTCAACTGACACAGGTCCGCTATCTTGGACGCAGTTAGGCTAATTTATGCCACACCTACTACCACTGAAATCAATGTTTCATCCTGAATTTTTACATTAGATAAACACAACTTGTTTAGTGTAAGCAGTTGCATTGATCCTTCAATTAGTGTGTTTCTTCAAAGTCATTCTTTCAGGAAAAAAAAATGCTCTTCCATCACTATATATATAATATATATATAGAGACAAAATGATAGATTTATAAACGTGTTAGAATAAGATGTCCATTACTTAGGAAATGCACTCTGGACCTTTTCTAATATGAAGAAAAGAAGGGATAAAAAAGAGTGGAAAGTATATTTCAGCAAAATTTTATGAGCTGAACCAAAGATTTTTAAAATACACCAAGTCCGGAAAAAGCAAATATGTTACAGGTGGTAGCATTGTATAACTTCATATGCAATAACTTAATGCTTTATGTACATCATAAATCTAAACTGAATTTAAACCTTCTTTACTGATTGAGAAATAACCTGCAAGTAAAGTGATCCCAGATCTTTTAAGTTTATGCAGTTAAAAATGAGTTTTAATCGGTTGGACAATGACAAGAAATTTGGAATTAGGAGACAATAAAACAAGCTGGGTTAGTTCTTCAGACAACACCTACTGATTTACCTCTGCTGAAGAAACCCTAATGTATTCCTGCTGAGGATCTGGCAAACAATTTTGTCAAGTTCTTGCAATGCCTTTCTGAGCATTAAAAGGAAAAAAAAAAAGGAAAAAAAAGAAAAAATAAAGTACTATAGGGCATTCTGTACACTTCCACCTGTGTGTAAGAGTTAAGTAAATGGAAAATCCTGTTCTTACTGAAACAGGACTGTTCCCTGCTGGTTCACTCAAACCACCCCAAAGGGAGCCCTGGGGAAAGGGAGCAGGGATCCTTCCCCCCGCTCAGGCATGCACAGGCAGGTGCATTCTGCATCCTGCTGTGATTTTCTAGGGGGTTTAACGCACCTCTGTGTCTCCCTGTAGTTGGATTTGTTCCTTTCAAGCACAGATCTGACTTGTTTAATTTTGCAACCGTTAAGTACAACATTCCTACATACCCAGCCCTGTTTCCTCAGCAGTCAGTGGGTGCAAAACACAGCTTTACTAATCACTTTCTTATTTTGTCTGGTAATTGGTTACTTGTATTATATTGCATTATGAGGACAGAATGCCACATATTGCCTAACCCCAGATCCCTGAAATTTGTGTAGGTGTCTGTGTTAGGTCATCTCCCCTAAACCCATGCACATAAAATGGATGATATCAAGCTTGAAATTTGGCTGCCCTCAGGTATTTCTACATATCCACACCCTACGTTCTCTCTAAATATGTTCTTTCCTGCTTCCTCATGGTTTACGTGCTTAAAGCCTATTGAAACATTAACTTTATTCCTCCCTCTAAATACTGAGGTTATTCGCTTACACATCTGGAATGGATTTAAGCAGAGATTAGTCTGCTTTGCTCCTCAGACTGCGGCGTAATTCACAACATATTAAGTTGTATACATTTGTGCACATCATTTTTAATCAAATGCACAGCATGCCATTCATATCCTTTTAGCTTTTTATTATAACTTCTGATACTGTACTTCATCAGACCAATTAAACCTGCCCAGTTCCATCACCAGGAAGTATTTTCTACAGGTATGGAATGGGGCTGTGATACACTGCTTTATATCAAAGAGATATTCAACAAATAAAACAACATATTCCCATTACTTTATGACTGTCACACAAAGTAATTTATTTCCTTTCCCCAGTTATAAAAATTGTACCATGTTCCAGCCTCCTGCAGCCTACTCCAATTGCTTCCAGAGCCTCCTCTACCACTTGCCACACTTTTCCTTAAATTTCACTTCTCCACCTTCTCCAGTTTGGCACAGACCAATTTCCTCTTCTTTGGATTCAGGCAGGTGGGTTACATTCAGAGCTCAGATAAACAAGCAGTCATATTAAACTAGGTACATTCCCTGACTATTCCCCTAATCAGTTGCCATTTACCTTTGTAAGTGCTTAAAAAATAAATAAGCAGATGGTGAAATCAGTTAGTTTTCCACAAGTGTTGTGGCAGAAAAGAAACCTTCAGGAAGCATTTTAGATGGCATTTTTTAACTCATAATCAACTGCTTGTCTTTGCATATACTTTTACCTACTTTAGCATGCTAGGGAGGTATAAACTCTACATGATACGGAAGCAATGGCCCTTTGACACGTCCAGTGAGCTGTCTGGCATGAGAACATAAACCATCTGTCTCTCACAGATGCAGTGTGCAGGGGTGCAGGGGTTAAGATTGTATCCCCCTCATCCACAGCATCTCTAAGAGCTACTGTCAATCAAACACCCTCCTCTTCCTCATCTCCCATAGAAGAAGCACATTTTAAATTCCTGGCTAGGTAGTATGGAAAAGGAAGAAGCAGGCTCTAGCTGAGAAAAAGAATAGATTATTTTTCATTGCAGATCTAATAAATTAATTTATTAATCTGATTTTTCCCCCTTTCAAGGGACAGAACCCAGGCTGACTGTTAGATTTGTCAAAGCCCAACACTGCAACCTGCCTGCTTCACTTTCTCTCTACATGGTCAGTTCTCACAAGGCAGTAAACCTTCCTGCACGACTGGATAAAAGGATACGGAAACTTGTGCCACTGGAAAGGCAGGTGAAGATGATTTCACTCATATCTTAAGTATGAAAAGGAAAGCAAAAGCCAACAGTGTCTGTGGCAATTCAGATAAACACACTCCTGATTTCTCTCATTTGCAAAGATGAAACCAAGGGTTATAAGAATTCAGGCTAAAGAAGATGTATAAACTTACTGCATAAATAATTTTTAAAAAAAACTCCAAAAAAAACCCCCCAAAAACAAACAAACAAAAACCTAAAACCTGAAAAACCCAACCAAAAAAAGAAACCTCTACAATTTCTATTTTGTTTATAGTTAAGGGACTGCTAAAAAGAAGCTAAAACAAGACTCCTCTTTCACTCAAAGGCCAACCACATCACTGATTAAAGACTTTAAAAATCCAGATTGTTAAACCAAGGTTAGATTTGGCCTCTCATCTCTGTTCATCCTTTCCATAAATCCTTGATAAAGTGTGTGTTAGTTTTATGGTACAGCAATAAAACAGCCAAATGTAGAAGTAAATGACCTCATAAGAGCTATCTCTGTGCAGATAGATTCTCTTGGCAGATAGCCAAGGATTGATTGACACACATCTTACGGAACTAGAGTTAATTAATATGTCTACCAATTCCCAAATGGATCTCAGGAAGCAGAGAATCTGTTTAATGCAGTAAGCAATGACATACTGTGTGTGGTCAAGAGACAATCACTAATTGCCAAGAATGCATTGTAATAAAGCATTAAAGAATATGAACAAAACCCTTTCTGCTCTGCAGCTCCCTTATCCCTTCAAAATCTTGTTCTTAGAAAATTTTAAAGACTTATGTTTCAAATATCAAAAGACATTTTCATAGGGAAAAATTGTTCCCAGACCATGAAGTCAACACTCAAAGGGTCTGTTAATTTTTCTATGAGAAGAAATAGTCATTATTCATTCAACAATGATGTTTTTATTTTCAAGGAAATCTGCAAACCTGAATTGCAAAAGCATAAGGTAACTTAAAAGAGCTGTTTTTTTGAAGATCACAGAAGCTACAAGTAACACGACTATGGATTCACTAGTAAAACATATCCATAAATGCTGAAAGCACATGAGGACTCTGACTGCTAAACTGAAACAGTCCATGGAGTAATACTCAGGTAAGGCAGACAGAAAACACAGTAAAGGAGACTGATTTATATTACATACTCCACAGGAAAAAAAAAAAAAAAAAAAAAAAAAAAAAAAACAAAAAAAA
>VWZN01010072.1:67145-107538 GCA_013396955.1 Regulus satrapa | reverse complement strand
AAAAAAAAAAAAAGAGGCTACTCTGGAGAAAAAAAAGTACTGAAGGGCATCACAGAGACATTCTAGTCAAATCTTCAGCCAGGAAAACCAACCCAGTCCCATGGCTTCCTGTGAGTGATTCTGTTTTTCACCAGGGAAGATCATGTTCATCTATTTAGTGATGATGATTACTGACAAAATCGTGGAAGAGCTACTGCAATAATTCTGTAATACTAACCAAAAATCAGCAAGGGAAATGGACAAAACGAGAGTCATTTATTTTTCACAAAAAACTAAGGAAACAAAACCTAGGTGACATATGAAAAACTGCCAGTGTGTTAGGACAAATCTGAGAAGGGGGATTTATGGAGGTGTGACACTATTTTAATTGTCAGCTGGGAGAAAGCTGAGGAGGTGTCAGACTGAACTGACTGAAAGGAAACTAAAGACAGTGTTGGGCAAATAAGCATAGTGGCTGAACTACCCCTCTTATACCTGGTATTTGTCCTAGCTGTAAAAAAAGAGTGCTTTTTAACTTCACAAGCCAGGTAGGATAGGTTTACTTATACTTATTTAAGCCCCTGGAGGATGAGATGCTGTGCAGGGGAGTAAAGTTAGAGATACTGCTGTGATTTATCAATCAGCACATCAGCACCTGATTCAGGAGCAGGTCTTACCAGATCTGCTTCCCAAGCTACAGAAACTAGTGAGAATGCATTTGGGCAGGAAAAGATTGTGGCTAAACACCAATAAAGATGAAAAGTATGAAGGAGAAATATATTGTTTCAAGATAGCTTACCTCAGGATGGCTTCCAACTTCAATATAGGTGCAGACTGGATGAAAAGCCCCTGTTCCACAAGCATACAGGTGGGTTTGGTTGTAAGCCTTAAGCACCTTGATGAAATTAGCACATTCTCTCTGTAAAGAAAAGGATAAAAAAAATAGAGTTAATCGAGTGTTTCTGACTAATGGGAGCTCTTCTGTGCTAGAGATATATGGCTGAATGAACAGATTTGTAAAGTGTGACCATTTTATGCTGTTCCTAAGATTGTTTACTGCTAAGCATTTAATAAAAAGCCTGATTTAATTTCTCATTTAAATATCTTTGGTTGCTATTTAATAAAGCATCCAACCCTGAATAAAAGATTAAAGAAAAAAATCCTAAGTTTTGTTTCAGACATGCTTCATCTTTGTAATTTATGCTATTGCTGTGTTTGTAAGACAAAACCCATTTATAGAAATGTGTCAGAATGAAATAATGAAGAAAAATGGACCAACTGTTTGCTTGTATTCAATTAAGTAACAATTAGAAGAAAAATGAGCCAGATGGAAGGAGTTGATGAAAACCAAATCATTGATATAGCATTTTTAACAATCATATGAATGCTGCCTTACCCTCACTGCCTGTGTCTATGGGCCAGTCTTACACATATGAAAACATATGTTAAACTTCCATACAATCATTGACAGCCCCTAGAATACAAGCTTTGCAAGACATGACTTTATGTCTTCTTCCTTAGTAAATTATCCATCAAGAGTTATTTGAATTCTCAGCAAATAAAAGCTTAATAGCAACACTAAGAGTCCCTAGTACAAACATTATCTGTTATCTGTTAACAAAACTGTCATTATTAATGCCTAATATTATTAAAATGGATAGTCAAGACAACAACTTTTTCTGCTTGTTTAATACTTTTATTTCAGTCAGGTCTAACACAGAAAATAAATATGTCAATGCCTGCAAGTCAGCCTAATGACTTAATTGAAATAAAGTTGATTGCAAACAGAAGGAAAATGTGAACAATGAAATCAAGTATTTTCAGTAAAGTCTGTGTTTAAGATGAGGAAAATTTTTCTCTGCATATTTAACAACTTTTTTGGTACAGTCCTCAACTTTACTTTACCAAGTAGACCATGGCCTATGGAAACACCACCTGAGCTACTGGACCCACAGAAATCTCCTTGACAGGCATCCTCCCACTTTGTAATTTGCTTGCTAATTAAACCAGATACTCCCAAACATTAAATAAAGGTTCTTCCAGGAAAATGCATGTGTAGTTTGAGGCATGCCTTAGGCCACCACAGGGAAAAGCAATGAACTTACACAGATGAAACACTGATTCCCCGCCTCACACAAAGGACTGTACTGGGATGACATTGCTCTTACAATTTTATTGTGTATTTGCACAACAGATAATGGCAATGTATTAAAAAGAGCAAGCAGAGAAAAGCATCCAGAATCTTACTGTATCCCTGACTTACTGCTGTTAACTTATCTTTTCAACAGAGATGGAAGAGAAAACATAGAGATAGTGAAGGTAATCCAACAGGAAATTGAAAGAAATAGAGATAGATGTTACTCTTAATTCTTTCCATTCTGACCTTTCTTAATAAAAACACACACAATTTCTGGTCTGTTCTTATTTTTCCTACACACAAGTATGAGCATACATTTATTATATTTATGTTTACCCACAGACTACTTTCCACTGTCATATGGTAGAGTACTAAGCAAATGCTGGGCATAAATAATAAAAATATGCTTCTATATTTTTATTAATGCTGTTTTTCCCTGCTGCTTTAAGTAAAAGGAATATGGAAAACCCATGAAAGTCTATTAAAAATTCAATGCCTACAAGAGTAAAATGGGCAAATTCACGTAACATTAACAAAACTGAAATATATTCTTTCTTAAATTCTGGCATTCTGTGCTTCAGATGGAGCATCTAACTTTGACTCCACCTAATTTAAATTTAAGCAGTGATGTGTGTGCATTATTAAATTAACCAAAATTTTCTCACTTAAGAATTGTATCTGGCCTGATATAAACATAACACGGTTTCTCTAGGACAGTGCTTTGCCTTGCCAGGCTTAATGCATCATGATTTAAAAAAATCCTCTATGTTTTACTACCCTTTACTGAAGCTTTTAAAATTACCTACCTGAAGAACATGAAGTGTTAGAGGCTGGTGGCCACAGAAAATATGCTGTGAGTGAATATGCTGGACCTACAGCCAGTGTGAATAAATTGTGCTGATTTCAGAGGAATTATTCTGATTTACAGCAACACACCACCTGTGGCTATTTATGCACTCAGAACCACATAATCACAGAATATTCTGAGTTGGAAGAGACCCTCAAGGATCATCAAGTCCAGCTCCTCAGTGAATGGCCCACATGGGACTGAACACACAACCTTGGTGTCATTAACACTGATCTTCAACCCACTGAGACCATTCAGCTGCTTCTCTGTAACACACAGCAAGGAGGTATTAGATAGCTAATGCCTTAAAGGTGGGGTGGAAAAACCCCACCTAGATTAGGGGCAGAAGACTTCTTTGATTTTTGCAGATGAAATTTAGAGAAGTTCTATCACCACCTTCACGGAGTTATTCCAGACCAGGTGGAGGGAGAAGGTGGATTAACCCTATCATATCTATGTTTGAACATCCAGTGTTCAGGGATGATAGCAGTGTAAATGAATCAATATCAGTAAAGCAGCTTCATATTTACAATGTATTTCCAAAAGCAGATTTAGCTTATTCAGCCCTCTTTTCAAGCTCCCCTAATTCCTCATACAGGGTGATTTTTACCTTAGATGTCTGAGAAATAAACAACCTAGTTAAACAATGGGGAAGGTAAATACCTACAGCAATAAACCTTTGACTATGACGAATAAATTGATATAACATTTACGTTCCTACACCAGTTCAGACTGCTCTTATAGCTCCCCTCTGTTTTATAGCTGCATAAAGGAACCATTAAGGTCTATTCAGTAAATTCTCGTACACCTCTCTACCAGATTAGGTTTCTTTATATATTTTACATGGTAGTAAAAAAAATAAATAAAGAGGGGTATTAAACTACAATAAATGACATCAAAGTAAAGTTACAGTACTGATTTAAGCCCTTGTCAACTCAGGAAGTTCAAAGTGAAGTTTCTGCCCTGCTTGGGAGACGGTGCTATTCTCCCTGGAACAATAGCAACAGGCACATTGATTTCCATCTCAGACTCCTTCCTTTGTCTAATTGTGCTCAAGCACAGCTGCACAGGTACACCATTATGTGTGGAAATGTCGTATCTGGTCCTTTGATATTCTGAACTTAGCAAGAGTTTTGCTTGGGTGAATATTGGGTTTTCCCAGTTTATGTGCCTCTGGGATAAAAAAAAGCTTCCTACAAACCTGTAATAAACCAACTTTTAACAGCTTTGCATGATTGCAGAGACTCCAAATCTCAGCACATGGGTATGAAAAAGAATATGTCAGGGACAGTGTGTGTGCACTGAATGCAATTTGGATCTGCCACTATGCGAGACTTGGGTGACTGACTCTTGTTCCCTTTATGTTTCCCCTTTCCTGCCTTCACAGGACAACTGCTTCAGTGGCATTCAGGCACCATGGGCTGTGAAACCTGGCAGGCAGCTCTGCTGGTCCCAACACTGGTGGCTACGTCAACTCGAGTACAAAGCAGCTCCCCAACCCCCTTGGCAGGAGGCCTGGCATGATTTGCGTGTCTCTAGCTGGTCTTGTCCCACTTGGCATCAGCGTCTCCCCATGCCAGACCCCCAGGCTCGGGCTATACTGTTGCTGTGGAGGTCTCTGTGCCAGCAGGATGAGGCATTTCACTGCATGACTGCAGAGTCTAAAGCACTGGAAGGGAGACAAAGACAACAAAAGGCATGTAGTGTCTGAGAAAACACAGCAGACAGGAGCAAGCATCCACCAGAGGAAGAGGAGGTAACCCAGAGGCAGAAGCTGTAAGGAACAAATTCTCATTGAAGTTCACTGCCTGCATGGGAGCTCAGCTGCCTGGTGCTTTTGTATCCATTTTTATTTTTCCCAAGAAAGGGATGTTCTTCAAAGGGAGTATATTCTGGACATTCATACCCTTTAGATATTGTTCCTTGTCAAGTAAAACAGATAAAGAAAGAGAATTAGACTTTTAAAAAATTACTTTCTATGCGGAAATAAGGCTTTTTCAAACTCAAAAGCAGGGTGTTGTGGGAGTTCAAATACTTTTAGCCTAATCATGTGAATGAAAATGAATGCAAGGTTTGAAAAGTTTTCTGTAGGCAGGAAAGTATTACTTGGATGGGTTGTGAAAAATAAATGTTAAAGAGGAGCACTGGGATCATCACAGTGAATAATTATAAATTCTTGCTCCTAATAAACTTGTTCATTATCCTGAGTAGCTTAATATTAGAAAACTTTCTTGTTTATATGAAGCTAGCCACTGGTTTATGCCCTAAAGCTTGAGTTTATATATACATACATAGAGCAGAAAGCATGAGTGCTTGTATATGGCATAGAATGATTCAAAGGGAAAATTAGGTACACCATGTGAGAGTTACTGCAGTCCTCAAAAATACCCATTCATTTATCTACCTATACCTGGAGAGGATTAATCTTCATTTATATTTCAGTAAATGCTCTAAGGTTTCCACAAGAGCTGTAGGTTCTGCTTTTGGCCTTGTACACAATGCTTCTATCTTAAAATCCAAGAAACGAAATCCCTACATCACATCTGAGACCTTCTGGCACAGCCTGCAAGGTCTTCCTCTCTCTTTTCTGACACAGAGAACTTCAGATAGCTACCTCTAATGTATATGATGGATCTGTATCTGTATCTGTATCTGCATGTGATGGCATGATTACCAACAACCTATAAAATATGTCCAAAGAAACACTGACATGTGCAGTAGCTGAAGCAGTCAACACAAACCTTGGGCACAATGCAGTTTGTTTGTTTGAAGGAATGTGGACCACAACCCTCACCAAAGCCCAAGCAGCTCCTACAGGCCTTCCTGGGGTTAGTTTGATGTACCAGGGCATCCACCTGAAGCCATTCTACCTTGCATCTGGGAGTTAAAGGTACATTTGGCCACCTGAGGGAACATTCCCCAAAGATCACTGGGCATTCCTGAGTAAGTAAAAGGATTAAACTTGAGGTATCGTAAACATGTTTACACTTGCTCTAGACTAGACTGAGGAAGTTGTGGGGTTCAGATCCTCAGTGGCACACTGACAATTTATTGAAATGGAAGTGGCTAAAAGAGTTGTTGCATCATACTACAGTAACGCAGCCACAGCACCAACTCAGCTGCAAATCCTCCTGTGCTAAAGCCATACTTGTAAAACAATTTAAGAAATCATTAGACTGACACTTATATTCAGAGTGTGAATTAAAGTCAAAGAGGTCCACTGTGTCTGGACAGGTATCTTAACTCAAAATTTTAATTCCTAATACTATACCAGCTATAAGGGCAGAGGGTCTGTCTTGAAGAGGAGATAAAGTGTTAATTAAGTTTTCCGGAAAGGCACCCACTATATGAAGATCAATGTATATGACTTACAAAACAAGCAGATTTATTTTTTAAGAGTTTTCTAATATTTATATTCAAGCTGATAGAAGGGCTTATGCAGAGAGAGATTAGCCTGAAAAAATAAATTACAAATAAAATGTCTGCAACCAAAAGAATAAGAGCCAAATGCAGAAAGACTGAAAAACAAACAGTAAAGATATGTAACACTGATTAGGCTGTGTTATGCAGACTTTTCCCGGACAGTTACAAAAATAAAGTCCATCCATCTGTCAAAACATCTGCTCTGCGTATGAAAATTAAAACAGAATTTAGGTGGGTTTTATGAGTTTCCAGTAATTATCTCTCCTCCAAAAGCCTGGAAGTTACGTCCTTCGATCTGGATTACTAATGCAGCAAAGAGTTTTAAATGACATCTTTTAAGTTGAAGGATAAGTCCCTGTGACTAACTAATATCCAGATTTTTCTCCTTATTTTAAGAAAGCGGTTTCACTTTTTTTTTAAAACCAACAGTGATATCCATACTGCTTCTCAGATATTGCAGCAAATGCAAATGGCCAGATTATGCAGGGCAATAAGTAGAAGGCTAAACGATCCTTTACAGTATCATTAGCTTCAATAGTTTTCTGCTGATTTAATCCAGATAAGCATCAGACCCAGTAATACATTCTTCCTTTATATCAGTCTTCCCACATAGGCAAGTGATTAAAATATCATAAGATTTTGTCTGAACTGGATGGACAAGAGGATTTAGAACTATCGTCTAACAGCTGGACAAGCAAAATAAATACGTGGTTTGTGTCTTAAATCAAAATGGATGGACAGCTTTCATATAAAACTTTCCATGCATGAAGTTAATTATTATGTTTACTTTTTTTTTTTCCTTCTTCTGTCCCATTAGCTGACTTTTCAAGTGATGAGATCAGGGATATCCATGGAGAATAAGTAATCCCCGATATTATTGCTGTCATTCAAATTTATCACACTGCTGAAAGATGTTCTGGACTTATCAGGGAGCTTTTTAACTTCTCTCCTTTGCTGGTGGGCTACTGCTGGCTGCCATCAGTTCAGTCAGTACTGGCAGTTATCTTTTTCAGCATGTAGCAGCATTGTTTCAAGGGAAATATTTCTGAAGTGTTAGTGCAATAAATATATGTGTGATCACCATGTACACAGATGATGGATTCTCAGCTAGACCCGCCAAAGACTTCAACATGTCAGCAAGCATGGGCGAGGAAGCCTCTTCAGGGCAAGCTCTGCATCATGTGTGCTTTCACAGCTCCTGCTGTTTGGGTGCAAGGTTTTGTAAAATGCAGTAACGTTATTTAAAAATTATGGCTGTGTCCCTCTTTTTATTACAGTAACATTTGGAAAAATACTGGTCCAAGTGCACAGTTGGCTTAAACAGGACCAGAATAAGCCATGAACAAAGCAAATTAATTGGGTCCTGTTAAAATGAAACGATCTTTTAAAATTTTATTTTATTGGAGTAAGCTGGTTGGCAACAGTGCTGCAAAGCTATTGTGTAAATGTTGGCAGGAACAGGAAAGTCCCCAAGCACAGGGAGCTGTGTGCAGGCCCTAATGGGTGGGGAAATCCTTCCTGGCACCTGTAGTCCATGAGATAACCTTCCAGCTGAACCTGTATAGGCAGGTGCATGGTTTTAGAGTGGGGGAGGACAGCTGGCATGAAAACATTTGCAAACTGTGATTTATGACTGTCTACCCCTTGCAGATTGGATCAATACCATCATTTACATCCCCTTTAAGTCATTATCGTTCCTTGAAATTAGCAGGATCAATGTTTTATAGTGTCACCCTCTGAAAAAGCCAGTCTGCAGTGCTGAGTGAAGCAAGTGGAGCAGCTGAAGTATTGGGGTCTGTGCTACAGAAAGGGGCCTCCATTAATTTACTTCTTGGTAGTTCCATTCCCCATTTTTCAAACCCTTACAAGCAGCATGCATCTCATCACACACACACAAATATCCAATACAAACCAAGATTATGCCTAATTTTTCAAAGCTGACAGATCCCCAGATTCAGTGGCCCTTATGCAGGGCTACAGGATCCTGTGATCTACAGGGCTTTAATACGGTATTGTGATTTGGGAGATCTGACCCCTCTGGAGATGTCTTAAATGACTCTACTCTTAGGCATGGTGACCACTGCCAGCATTGCACAGGAACCATTGATTAGTTTCACACCTAAATTTTCCTCTGCTGACATGATATGCCCTGAGAAACTTCAGCCTGATGAGGGTTGATAAGACATTTTTGGTTGCATAGTACAGATTACGTGTGTGATTCCAGTTATCCTTCCAATTAAGTTATGCCTGTTATGTCTGATTTTTTGATATGACAAGAGTTCTTGAGAATATTTAAAGTGTATAATTTACTCAAGTTGCAGGATGTCTGCATGAATTTAAACCATTAAAGCATCAAGACAAGAAAAGAGAAGTGAAGAAAGCAGATGATTAAAAAAAGGCAGGGTAAGAAAAAAAAAAGAAGAAGAAGAAAAAAAAAAAGGCAGATTTATTCTGATTGCTTCAAGCCAAAAAACTGCAAGCCATATTAGCAAACAGTTGTACTGTCAGCACACTTGCACAGCAGATGGAAAGCTTCTCTAGTTCTGCCTTTGTGTTAGTGAGGGCAAAACACAAAATGTTTCCCTGCCTCTCTACCTATCCACCTGCAAATCTGGATCACTATTGGTATCTGGTCATTTGGCTCAGGGTTTATCACTAAAGCTAAGCATGGAGGTAGCTGAGCTGGGTGGGATATTCCCTAGGGCCCATCCTGAAAACAATCTTAATCCAGAAGCCATTAAAAGAAGTAATTAGAAGCCATGCTTTGTAGATGCCTCCTTTGACATATCAGACCTCTAAACCTTTGTGACTAGCACTAACAATTTGACCCAGTCATCACTGGAAGTAAAATTTTTATAACTTTTTCTGCATTCAGTATGTTCAAACTACAAGACATGTTCCAAGCCCTGAAATTTTCATCCAGAAGATGCATATAATGAATTTCCCAGACCTGTGAACAGCCAGAGGGATACCAAGAATAGGCTTCAGCACAAAATACCTGATCTAATGACTATGTCATATTTTTACATCTGGTTAATGCAAAGTTAACAAGACAAACTAAAGTCTTCTGTGGATGCAGTCCAGCAAACAAGTGGGGTTTTGGGTTTTGCAGGCATAGAATGACCGTTGTATATTAAACCCTTCCATGAGTTCTAGCTACCTTCCTTTATTTTGAATTGTTATGTTGTTGGGCAGTATGCACTTCCTACAGTACAGAATAAATTTATTTAAGGAACAGCAGAGTATTTAAAAAATAACTCAATATATTGGGAAGCTTTGATGTCAAGCAAAAGCCAGGTCTTTTCTGACCATAACTTTTAAAAACCTCTTTCGTTCTATAGAGTAAACTTGCCCCACAATATAAGCACAGCTTTATTAGCAAAGAAATGAATACTAATATTGCCTTTCAGCTCAGACAGTCTCACCAAGCCCAGCAGCAATTTAAGTTGCAACCACAGCCTAGATCTAAGCAGTCTCCCATCTATCTCTTCCATCTGGGTGGAGTAATCACCTGTCTCCTGGAGAAATCAGATTACACCCCGCCTTTCCGAATTGGATCAACACCTGCTAATTGGGTGGAGTATTGCAGACAAACGGGTTGCCAAGCCTGCTACAGGCACAGAAGATAGCCAGGCTCCAGACCAGTCTGGCCTTTTTTCAGCATAATACAGACGTATGCCCCAGTGACTTCCACTCACAGCCACCTCGGATAAGCACACTGCAAACTCGTGTGTTGGCCATGAATGTGAAGCTGTGAAGTGTTGAAATGAAGCAAAAGACTGTGGCATCTCCAAGGGGCCGTTGCTTAGCAGTGTGTACTACTGTAAATAAATACACTGTGTGAGCTACTCCAGGAGGTTACACGTGTCTTACTGGAGGAAGCTGGAAATTTCTGTGGGGATGTTAAACTGCTCTGAAACCACAGAGAGATGCTGAACTAGAGAAACCTTAAGTGAAAGAAGCTTAAAATTCCCGCTCAGTAAAAACTCGGCAGCCAAGTGAAATTGCCAAAATGTGAATTTTTGGCATAGTCTTGGTGGGTTATTGGTTATCTTTTTGTTGGTCTATATATATATTTATGATACATGTATAGTAACCTAAAGTTTCTGGAAAATATTAATCTGAAAGGAATTACCTAATGGGAATAAGAGACGAATAGATTATTTATAACAACATAGATTCCAACATTCAGTCAGAAGAAGAATAAAGAAACAAAAAAAGTAAGAGAAAAAATAGTGTATTATTTCCTAGGTTATTTTAAGAACTTTCCCTTTAGTTCTCTGGGTTACTACAAAAGAAAAAAAGACAGTATTTTAACTGGTGTGCAGCAGGGAAAAATTCAGTAGACCTATTTTTGGAATATGTAAGCAAGAGAGCTACAGAAAAAAACAGTTTGGGCCTAAATTAATAGTTATATAGTGACCATGTCTTGAGTATAGAGGAACTGTGATATGTGATCTTTCAGAGCAGAGCTATCCTTTATTTTAAAATTAACTTTTACTAAAATTATAGATAATCACAAAGAAAATAGACACAATATGAAGCAAATTTAGGGGATAAAAGTGACTGGCACCAAAGAAAAGGCTTTTCTTTAACTTCATGAACTTCAGACTGAAGCCCTGAAACAAAACAGGGACTAAACATATCTATCATTTCTACCAGTTATCCAGTTATTGTGTTTTTCTGGAAAGAAATGTATGAGGAATAAATTTACTCAGTCCATCTTGGGGTGCAGTAAAACATGACATGGAATTACCCAACAACATTTTGAAATAGTAATAGCTGGAAAGTCAGCTATAAATAATTCTCAGACTTTGCCAAGGCCAAATGAGGGCTCATGAGGAACACATATTGATAGAAAATTAAACCCCAAAATTTTGGGAAGATTTTTTCCTTTATTTCTCCTTTACTTCCCCTTATTAAATGCTGACTTTGTATTTCTAAAGCAACAAAGAAAACATTTCTGCAAGACTGCATTAAATCTGCTGAATATTAAATTTTCTTAAGAAGCAAATTTCTGTAGTCACACCTATAACAGAAAAATGAGCCCAAAATTGGAAAATTAGCTTTCTCCTTCATCTATATCAATTTGTTCCCCATACTGAAAGACTTAAATGACTTCCCATGATACATAAATGGATAAAATATGAAAATATGAACAACTGCCAACTTAATTCTTCCTCTGTATAAGGACACATGTTATTACCTTACAGTAACTGATTTTCCTTGGTCAGTTCATAGAAAGAAATATATGCAAATGCCTAAATGAACACAAGCTGTAGGATCAACATCTGAAATATCCCATAAATAATACTTTATGCTGGTGTGTTGTGGGGGTCCATCCAAGAACTGGAGCTGGCACAACCAGAAGTTCCTGGGGGGGACAGGTCTGCTTGAGAGCTCCACAGGACTTAGAAGGATTCCAATGTCCTTAACTCCTTTTTTACCAAGCCCAGTTCACCTCTGAGTGAAGTGGTTGTGGGTTTTGAGGGTTTTCCTGCTGCCTTTCTCTTTTGTTTGTAGTCCATGCACAGTAGTTTTCCAAAGCAGCAGCACTACAGCTGCACACTGCCTACAAACATCTCACTCTCATCTCCCAAATGGCAAGGAATGCTTTGGTAGGAAATTGTGTCCACATTAAAGAACACGGACAAGAAGAAGTGGTGAGCAGCCCTTGAGCTAAAAAAACCCAGCATACTAACTGGGACAGTTGATAAGTGTGAGAAGGAATATGCTCTGGCACTATTTATCTTACATATGTCACAAAAACCACTTCTCTTCTTGCAGTAGGTCATATTGAGAGTAAATTCTGTTCCCAAATGTGAGACCTGTTGCTTGGGATCTTTACTCATTTTCCCCTTCTTCCCAGGAGACATTCACCTTTCTCTTTTCCCCAGGCTGGATGGGCATCCTGGGTATTTACACTAAAGAATTTTACTGCTGTGCTGGAGACAGGAAGGCAGAAAGGAAAAAGGGATGGCAAATGAAGGTTGGTGGTAGAAACACTGGAAATCTGGCTGTAGAAGTCCTCCACAGGAAGAACTCTGAAAGAAAGGAATGAACTTGCCTTTGGCACACTCAGAGAGCTAGAGGTAATCTGAGTGGAAAAATTATGCCTGTCAGATGAATTTTGAAACATACTTTCTAGATCCAGCCAGCATTGTGTATTTAATTGCATATTTAATTTTCAGATTCCCTCTTCAGATCTTTGTTTACAATAACAGATGAAAATAATTACTTTTACTTTCTGCCTCTATGTTCTTCTATTTTCCCTAAGGCAACAACAGTAATAAAATGAGTTAAAGGGACTCATGTTCAATTATTGCCACCTTTGTTTTTTTCCAAAGTATCTCCAGATATGGCTGAGGGACACTTGTTGAGTCACTTTTTACTTTCTGTGTACTTTAGGTTTTTTTTTTCTTTTCTTC
This sequence comes from Regulus satrapa, assembly GCA_013396955.1. Lineage (NCBI taxonomy): Eukaryota > Metazoa > Chordata > Aves > Passeriformes > Regulidae > Regulus > Regulus satrapa. The sequence continues at coordinate 94,724 of VWZN01010072.1, read as the reverse complement.
CAAATTAAATCGTTGCACAATGATGGATCCATAAGCCTGCAGATAATTCTCTGCCTTACTATATTTTAGAGGGGGATGGAAAACTTTAAAGAAAGCATAAGCTGAGATTGCATATGAACATTTTGGCTTTAAGTATTACTGTAACAAATAAGATGGTGAATTAAATTGCAGTCATGTGATTCTACTGGCATGAATATAAATTGAATAATTAAGTGCTAGCCACACTTGAATGCAAAGAAGCATGCACAGAACATGGCAATGTCATAAAGTAAGTGTAAAGAGCCTTTCTGTTTTGTCACTGGAAATAGGTTTCTGATCTAAAGTGATTCCAAATTGCTGCAAAGAGAACTATTAAGTATAAAAAAGTTAAGCACAGTTGGAGTCAGGTGACAGATAATAACTAGGTAAAATTTAATTGCAATCAAATAGCCCAGGTAGATGCCTATCTCCTATAAACTATAATACAGTCAGTGCTTACCCACATGCAAATGTGCTGGTACACAAAAGTGTGACTCTTTCTGGACTGGTATGGAGTAACTCTATGCTCACATGACAGAGCAGATGTAGAAACTTGCTGGTATCAAGTAAAAGTGCTTGGTACTCTTTGTATCTTTTTGTACAATTTAAAGTACACCAGAAACATACAGGGAGAAGCTGATCTCTTACAGTGTGCAGTGTGTGTCTGTCATCGTGCAGCTTGTCCTATGTGACTTTGGTAAAACACCTACTGAAATTTTATGTATTTATATATGTCAAGGCCAGAAAGGACTGTCTAAACAATTTAATTTGACCTGGAATCTTTAAAAATGGCTAAATAAATTGGATAGTCAAATCACATTTGAAAATAACATCCTAAGGTGCCCTTCAGAAACACATAATTGAAGGTTTCAGGTCATAGAAACCTACCATTCCCTTTAGTAGGAATTTCTTTGACAATTTGTGAGCTACTGCAACAATGCAAATCTAATGCAGAGATATATTGGCTAAACAGCCAAAGCAGCCAAAATTTTCAAAGCAATAGCAAATTAACAGTTTAAAAGGACTAAATAAGGTTTCCAGTCAGGAATGTATCCTTGCCCTATGCCTACTTGCAAAAATAACTAGTGTTTCTGATAACTTTTGTAAACCACCAAGCCTTGCTTTGCTGGTTTATGATATCCCAGGAATGTCAGAATGGAATTGAAACAGTTTTGGGTTTTTTTCTTGTTTTTTTCTTTTTTTTTAGTTACCCATTAGTTATTCAACATTCAATGCCATCAGTATTTCTTGGGGCCTAGGTGACTGTTGTATTTTTAAATGAAATATTGAGGCTCACCAGTGAGGAATATGACTAGCAGCATGACTGTTCTGTAAGCTTAGTATAAAAACTGAGAATTATTCTGTAGAGACTTTGTCTTCTTTGATCGTTACCAAGGTCTGGCCAGGATTCATGAGAAATATTCACAGGACTAACAGAAACCAGAATAGATCAAATAAGACACTGAAATCCAGAATAGCAAGAAATCCTCACAGAATTGCTCATTTAGTTGAATTACGTAAGCAAATATCTCATTCATTATTTATAGCCTTTAATTTTTCATGAACAATGTTACTTTGGTGCATGTGATACTCTATACTGAGGAAATTGAAAATATATTGTAATACTAAGTAATTACATGGGTCATTAATTATGATTTTATTGGAAAAAAGGTCTAAATTTTGAGGGAAATCATAGCAGTTAACTTTTTTTCAGAGAAGTCCTGCTCTAAGTAGGTATTGCATAGCTGGGGAGGGGGGAGTCTTTCAACAACTCTTCTCAGCTTACTAGTATGGAAAAAAATCCAACGCACTCTTTAAAACTTTTATCTACTTAAACAGTGAGTAAAGCTTAAGTAATTAACATATACTAGGCCTTTAAAAACAGAAATTAAAATGACTGGGTAGCAGGAGAGCAGGAACAGGCCCCATTGGCTGCTCCCCTCAAATCCCGTGTGGACCATGCTGAGCCACGAACCTGCTGCGCTGAGAAGGGCATGACTGACAGCACCAGGAGAAGGAATCCCTCTGAAGGAGTGGAAACAACGCTGAATTACCTCTTATAATTATGAGAGGAAATCTCAGAGGTCATAGCTGAGGTTAGCAGTGGGGCAGAGCCGGGGCTGTGCTTGTGCTGCAGCTGCTGCAGTGCACCTGGCCCATTAGTGGGGACTTGCCTTTTCAGCACCAACTTACCCTGGAGATCAATAATTAAAAGGAGAGGTTTTTTTTTTAAAAAGAAAAACAACAAACCTCAATTCAGAAGTATAGTCTGTCATGTAGAAAGTTTTGAACCATCATAAGTGAGGAGTATATAATATCTTAGAATGCTGAAATAGTACATGTTGAAAGCACTACTATATCAAGCCTGGTTTGTATGTCACTTTATTTGTCCTCTTTTTCTCCTGTTCCTTCTAATGAGAATCTGTTGAGTTATATTTTTATGGCGTTTATATTTCACACTCCCAAAGTAATGACAGCAGCTTTAAGGAATAAATAAGGGAAGGACAATAAGTTTTTAAAATTATCTGTAATTAAAACAGTTGCATTAAATATGTTGCTTGTAATGCACACTTTTATGTTTTATGCCAAAGTAGCTATAAATATTTAAAGACAATGGCCTGATCACATCAAGATATATATTCCTTCTTTTTTGTCACCTATGTGTTTATTGTTTATTTCTTGCCTATTGCTGTAAAGAACCCTAAAATTACCACCACCCCCCAAAAAAAAAAAAAAAAAAAAAAAAGAGGATAAAAACCACCCCCAAACAACCTCACAGGATCTACTCCCAGAGTCACACACTGCACTACAGAGTGGTGAGGGCTAGGATTACTCAAGATCAAAAGGTATAGCTGTCATAGTATCATCAGAAGCAAAAGAATCAAGGTGAATAAAAGTTACAGTATAAGCAGTCCTCTCAAACTCACCACAGTCAGATGGGGACCTGAACCTCCCAGCTTACTCCAGAATGTGAGTCTCTACAATTTTAAACAACTAAGCTGAATTAGAATCAGCTTAGTGAAATGTATAAAGCATGCTCTTTCTTACTACACTGAATTTCTAAAAATAATTATTTTTAAAAAATCAGAATATACTTTCATGCTAGGTAATGAATCTATTATAAGTTTTCTAGCTGTTACTCCAGTAAAGAAAAAAACCTACTTAATATAATATCATAATACTTCACATGAGATGAAGCAGGAAGATTAGTTACTTTGCTCATATATTTAACACTCACCCCTTTTTTTAACCTTGAATTTTAGATATTCTAGGCTTCACCTAGCAAAGTAGTCCTGAAAATTATTTGTGGACATGAACGTGGATTACTTTAAACGCATTATTTCTATGTAATGAGATAGCCTAGGTATCTGGCATTTCAGCTGTCTCATCACATATTTAGCTTAGCCCATATTTCTTACTTTTACCCAATCCACCTCTACTGTTCCCAGATGGCATTTTTTGAAGACAACTGTCCTCTATGGCCTAGGTAAAGACTGATGAAACTATTTTTATTATGACCTAGGAAATTATTCAAATGGAGCTCTCTAGAGGCATATGGTTGGCATTATGAATATTTTACAGAAGCATCTCTGAAAATCAGGCCAATAGCATATACACACGGGGCCAAGTTCCACTCTCACTTATACCTTGGCAACCACAATGATTTCCCATTTGGCTTTGCTATGCAAGTATTTGTTTGGCTTATTGCATGCATGTATTTTTTATCTGTTTTCCCCCTTCTTCAGCCCTATAAAGAAGACAGTTACTCTCAGTGTGGAATGATTACTCTTTGGGGGTTACTGGCTATGTCTCTCTTACCTCATAAATACAGGGAATAGGACGTACACAGAAATGAGAGAAAATGTTCATAAATTGATGCCTGGTGTAGCAGTGTCTTTCCTGAGGCACCAAAATTGATGCAGAATGTTTACACCACCTTGACCTCAATATTGCTATGAACTCCATGCAGGAAAGGGAACCCACTGGCTCCAGAGAGATGCTACAAAGAGAAAGCACTTCATGGAACTCCCTTGAGGACTGGAACCTATAGCAGGGCAAAAATGGGTCAAAACATTATGCACCTTCTCATCAGGAGATAAGTATGCATGGGTTAATAGTTCTCATTCTGATATTTCTTCTTTCTCACTGATTTTTTTTTTCCTTTGTTATATAAATTCTATTTCACCTTCTGATTTCCATTTATAAATTCAAATCCTCGGTAATGAAGACAAAATTTCTACAAAAGAGGACTGAGAAAACTCAAGAGTGAAGGTATGATCAGATGTATGAACTTACGGAGTAGGAGAAATACTTTAAGAATTAACACAGTAAGACATAATAAAATATTTACAATGTTTTATAAAAAGAAAAAATAAATGCCAAAAAGATTTGTACTTACCACAATATCTTTTCCAGCCCACTTGCACTCATCCCTTCGGGAATGTGATACAGGCCAAACAATCTAAAGACACGAAAAAAAAAAAAAATCACAATGTGTTATTTCATGCTTCAGCATTCAGAAATTGAAGGCCAAATGCTTACAGAGTCCTTTTATCCAGTTTATCTTCCCCTTATTCTTTTCCTTAATTTCTTTTCTTTCTTAAAATCTGACAAAAAAGACATAAAATATTTGGAACAAAAACACGAATAATAGGTGTCATAGTAAAAACAATCTTGAAGACTGCATTGTGAATTTCAGCTGTGAATCTCCAGTCCTAGTGATAAGAGGGTTGACTCTCCACTGAGTGAGTGTTCTTTTAATCTTTTAAATGCCATGTAATGGAAATACAATCTTACATTAGAGTCCCAGCATCAGAGATGAGGTGATTGCCTCTTCAGTGTTTCTAATAGTGTACTCTTTCACTAGTTCACTTAATTAAATAATAAAAAAGGAGCCATGGTATTTGACAAATACTGCACCATCAAAATAGAGATGTTTATGCTGTTTCTATAGAGCCATCCTAACACAACTAATCCTAAATTTAGGTTTTCTGTAGTGTTTGCTTAGCAGAAAATGGATCTCACCTCATACAGAGAAAATCCAGAGACCCTCAAAGTCAATTATTCATGTTTCTTTGAAAAGCTTTTAGGAATTACATATAGAATAAAACATGATCTTCACATAAAATGCCAAGCTATTCATTTGGGAATCTCAGATAATGCAATATGAATGGCCTTAAGTCTGGATTACAGTCTTAGTGTTCAATATAGTTTGTTAATAGAAAGCAAAAGGCAACATATTAAAAAAAAAAATTGAATGCATGTGACTAAAGGGGTCAAAGGAGATGGTGTAGATGATATTTGAAAATACAGTTTGTGATATTTTTTAAATTCAAAAATTTCTTAATTAAATCCAAGCAGCAATCAAACATCGTAAGTCTATAAAATAAGGCTGAAAATTTTATGAGCACATTCTCTCTCAGAGGATTCCCACTACTTCCTGTTGCTATTCTCAGCTTAAAATGTGCAGAGATGTGAAAATTTAAATTTACTAGGTTGAAAAACATTAACCAAACTTCTCAGATATCCCAAAAGGACTGGTTCAAGTTTAGTTCAAGTTTCGGGCAAAAATCTTATCGTTTTTCAAACCAGTGTATTTCAAGCCAGATGGGTTTTTTTCTTAGTTTCACAGTAAAACCTTTTCCTCTAATTTGGTTTAAAAGACAGCTAAGTCAAACTGGGTTTAGTACATTGAAAAATTTGGCTTTTGGAGTTTTGATGCTGCCATCAGCATTTAGACAGAAACCTAAGGAGTTTTCTTAGAAGATAGAACATGCAACCCATGAGGTTTGGGCTCTCAAGTGCAGCACTGGCTCCACTGTAATTTTGATTGAAGTTTCTCGCATGACTCTCCTGTCTATAGTAAACACATCCCCAAACCCTTAAAGCCTTTTTCCTATTCTTAAATCTAATCTAAATTCTCTAAGTTTGTTGCTAACATACTTTTTCCACGTAACTGACAGCAATTCTTTATTTAATATTTTAATATTTGTAAATAGAGTCAAATAGTGTTCTGAAAGTATCTGAATATGTATGTAAAATACAATCACTCCCATTCTACAGAGCTGTTTTCTGCAATGAAAACACCTTCTTTCCTTTAATTATTCCAGATGTTTTGCACATTAAGCTATTGATCCCCCAGAGAATCCAAATAAATAGCTAGTTTCCTTTATAGCTGCTCTAAAGAGAATAGAAAAGAAAATACTCAGTTTTCCTTTTATCCTCTTATCCTTAGAGAATACAAATGAATAGCCTGTCTTCCCTCTGAACAGAAAACACAAGGTATTTATTGCTATCATCTTAGGAAGCTAATAGTCAAATGGCCAAAAGGTCAGGAACACTAAGAAAAAAAAAAGAATCCCTGGGTATTGAAGCTATATATCTCTCATAAAAGGGTTCTCTCTGGATTTCAAAATGTACCATCCAAATACTTAATGTAACAAATCAAACTTCCACCCCATTGTTTACCTTCTTGGCATTTTGTCTTACTAAAATAAAGAAAAACTTAATTATTTATTTGGACTACAACAGAAGAATGACACTAAACTGCTTGTCAGCTTTTAATTAGTTACCACCTTTACCGGAAAATTATAATCTCCATCAAGAATGGCAGTATTTTATGGATTTGTTTTATTAATACTGGAACTGTTTTGGTTCAAAAGCAGCAGAGTGCCTACAAGTGCTGAGTTAAAAAAGAAAAATCAACACATGGACTCTCAAATAATTTCTTTTATCTGCAGACAAATACAGAGCAGTAAGGCCTTTCTCTTTAAACTGTCATAACAGATGCTTGGCTTTTTTAGCAGTTGCCATGAAAGTATGTTTTGTTTGGGAAATAGCTGGATTATTCACTTATGATTTACTTCTTTTTTGTAGTCTGGAAAAAAAATATTGTAGATTATATAGTCAAAGGTCACAGGCTTATTATAAATTTATTTTCATAGAGTCAGCAAATATTTTTGTCATAACAGTATTTCTGACGTCCTAACACTTATTACATAATTCCAACAGTGCACAACACAGTCTGAGTAATAACGAGTCTTTATCATTCAAAGTATATATTTACATTGTACAGAACTTGAATGCACATACCTTTTGATATTCCTTGATGTTAACCAGGTTGAAAGAAAATATGTGATCCTTTGCTCCAACATACAGCCGACCACGTTCTTCGTCCAAGAGGAAAGTATGGTAACTGGAGCTATTAGCTAGTCCATTGAAATTGATTATATTGTTGGATTCCAACATTTCTGTAAGAGAAAGGCAATACTTTTGTTATTAATATGGTCAAATGGAGACTTATATTTTGACTTGCACAGATACCATTTTAGGAATTTGTGCCTATGGTGTAGAAAGCATAGTTTACTAAATGGTTTTGTTTCAAGCACCCAAACTGCCTGTGAGATTCAGCTCACACAAAGGTCAAAACAGCAGTGAAATCAATTAAAAACTTGTGTGAGTTTTTTGAGTGGTAAAATTCTATCCATGTAGCTCATCAACTGTCGGACAAAGTTCAATTTTGTTCAATCAATGAGATTTGCAAGGATAAACTTGGGGATAGTCGGCTGATAACCACATCTAAACACAAAATCTATTCTCAACCAAAGAAACTATTTCACAAAGATCTATAAGTTCTGAGAAAAGGGATAAGAATGACTACCTGATGAGATAAAAGAACATGTAGCACCTATTCTTACATGTATTTTATTCTCAGCTTTCTCACACGGGCAGCATGGAACAAGAATTTAACTAGAGAAAGTAACTTTGCTTCTTTTTAAACCCAAGAGTATTTTCTAGTTTTGATACTCCCCACAGAGATTTGCATTTGCCATGGACAGAATTTAAGTACAAGGATCCACAGAATCATCTCAGCTATTCAAGTAATATTAACATTAACAAAGTCATACGCATGTTTTAGAAAAATATTTTTACCATCAGTTAATAGAGACAATAATAATATAAATATTCATGAGAATTCACTTTCTTTATGTCTATCTATATTCCTATTGGGACCAAAATCAAACTATTTCTATCATTTTAAGACATGTCTCCACTGGTCATGGAAACAATCAATAAGGAATTTTCCAGGTGATGACAAATCCTACATGGCTCAAGTCCTGAGCTTGTGAATTTTGAAGGCAAACATCCAGCTTTAGGAGCAGGAGCAGTTCCACGGATGGAGCCATGAAGACAGATGAGAAAGGAGTGACTACATCAGCATCCAAGGGCTGATGGCCAGAGGGCATGGCCCGAGCTTCAGGTATCTCATGTCTGCATCAATTCTGCCACAAGTGCAAGCCAAGGATGTATGTAACTCCTCTCAGGCCACATGCCAAATGCCTGGATGTCTAGGATTCACCTAACAGTGCAACACCCTCCTGAGGCTTTTCAGTTTTCAGTAAGATCACTCCCATTTTCCACCATTAGTCCAACTGAGAAGTGAGTCCAAGATCACATCCCATTAACTGATAGAAATCAGTAACTGCTGTTAAAACAAAATGTTTTGCCTAATTTTCAACTCATTTTCCTTATTTTGAACACATTCTTTTGTATTAACAAGGAAGATGTCAGGTGGGGATTTTCTGGACCTAGGTAACAGTGATACTTATGATTTTACAGAATTTCACACCTGCAGCTTCATAGTTGTGCAGATATAATATCTATTTTTGATGTTCACTTATACCAGGTGGATTTTGAAACAGGTTGAAACTCTATAAAAACATTAGTAGGCAACATACTCAAGGAAGACAAAAACTGTTAGTTGCATAACATTTGGGATAGCTTTTAGCTTTAGTATTCTTTGAATTTATTTGGAAAAACTCTCACTACCAAAAATAGTTAATTTATATAGCAGTGTAGCAAAGTATCAGAGCAGACACCGTATTTTGTTCCTTATTCTACACCTTTTGTCACTAAATATAACTATACATTTATATCAAAAACTTGTACTACTCAAGACTGAAGCTCACTTTTAAAAAATTATTTTTCTTTTAAATGTAACAATCAAATTACCTCAAGCAGTCTTGTCAAAATAATTCTTATGGCTTCCTGCCAAGTTCTAGAATTTGACTCTATTGTCCTCCAGTTCACTTATTTGCATTTTGTAAGAGACTTTACTAATTCTCTTTACTCTGTAATGACTGATTCAGATGTTGAATGTCGACTCTCTGAATAGTGAGTGATGTAGATGATTGATTGCTTAACTTGTCTTAAAGCTCTCTCTTGGCTAGAAATGCTCTGCTGTCATCTGTATCTGATCATTTTTCTTATAATACAGCTGTCAAAAACCTTTGTAATTTTTTTTCATCTTTGTTGGTTTGAACTCATACATGTATGATTCTGCCCTTTGTGACTGCAGCGTAAAGACAAGTGTCTGCTGAAGTCGATGTTACACAAAGGTAAAAGTGATAAAAATGAAAATGAGATCAGGTAGGCACACAGCTCCTTGGCTTAAAAGAAGCCTGATATGATTTTGCTAATGTAGAGTTCTAAATATTCAAATCTACAGGTGGTGGATTGACATTTTCTTTTCTTTCTAATATTCATGAAAAATGTGAGATCATAGCATTGGAGTCTAAGGTTTATTACGGCCAAGAGTAAATTACATCATCATCTTCACTGTTCATAAGTCTCCACAGTAAAACTTAAAAGGACCAGGTGTGGCTGTGCAGGGAAATATATATAAGTTTGGTTTGGGGTTTTTTGTTTGGTTTTTTTTTTCTTTTAATTTTATGTGACTTTCAGAACATGCAACCCAAACACTGTTGGAATTTGTATTAACATGCAACTGAAAGTCAAACTAAAAAGCTAAATTCCATTGCCTTCTCCAAGAATGAGACATTTCTTCTAGGTTTTAATTCATGTGTCATATTGTCACATTACTGATTTTTGCAGACAACATCTGGATTTCCAGAGTCTATTGCACAGAAGATTAGGCCTCTAAAATACACTCCAAGCAGTGTATTTTAAACCATGTGACATCAGGTTTCTCCCTGACAGGAATCAGGTTGAGAATACCGGCTGAGGAGAAAAACGTCATTTGTGTGTCGATGATTCTCAATCACTACTAATTTAGAAAGGTTTGAGCTACATCACAAGTAGGAGCTGAAATCCTAAATAATTTTTGCAGCTCTTCTGCTGTTTATTGTAACTGATATGTATCCATCTATGATGGATATGTGATGAATGTGGCTCTACAGGCCATTCTGGAACTGGGCGTTGAAGAGCAAAGCAATGGCATTTGTACAATCAATACAAATTAAGTATTCCACTTCCTCAAATTCATTAGTTTTTAAGTGTTTATTATCCAGTGTCTTCAGTATCCAGTGAGTGACTTGCTGAGAGAAAGAGCAAAGACAGAGCTCAATCCTAGAAGGGCACTGGCATCCATCAATTCTACTGAGTCGATCACTCATGCTGGCAATGTTTGTGGATGATCAGTGATAACGTAAACCAAGATTTACAACAAAGATTGCACTGCAATGACAAGAGGAAATGATGAATGCATTCAATTAATCAATGAAATTAATACAGTCTACTACCACAGTCTAAATATTTTCACCTTTTTTTCTCATTATTAAATGTTGACCTAGCCATGACCTAAGCAGACAGGTAATGGTTGCCTGTTCCTAAAGTCTTTTTTTTTTTTTTTTTGTTTCTTTTTTTTCTAACTTCCTCTATGATCTGTGCAGTTATTTTTATTGCAAATATGTAACATTACTCCACCATTTTTTTTCAGTAATTTCCCAGAGAATTTCTTCAGTAATTGCCCTGAGATAATTTTCTCATTTCCTTTTGACACATCCTCAGCTGTAGTCATGCCTGCAGCTTTGAGTAGCAATGAATGAACCCTATACAGCTAACGACTGCACACTACAACCACCATTTTCTATGGAATGCTGTATGAGGTAGACTTAAAGTGGGTGGTGGTATTTTGAAGGTAAAAGAGATGTCATTGCTTTTGTTATTGGAGCTTCATTCCCACATTTATTAAGTGCTGCAGGTGACCAAAACTAAGAGTTTCAAATGCACCATATCTTAAAAAAAAATCATAATATAATGAATGTTATGGTCACTGAAACTTGATGGATTTTTAATTTCTTAGGTTTTGAGAATAATAATAACCACCACATAATAACCACCACAACTAGCCTTAGCTCACATTCCTGATTTACTTGCTCCATCTTAGTCTCTTTTCTCTGCCAGTGTCCAAGCTTGAAGTATTTGACCTTTTTCAATGTGTTTTTCTGTAGACTCTGCATGGTCTTTCTTCTATTAACTGATGTGTCTGTTGATCTAGTCTGATTTGTGTCAGAACATTCACTTTGCCAGATAGAGTTGGCAAATTTACAGAAGAAAAGCAGTCCCTAACTATTGCCTTCATTTTAATATGTGGTTTTTTAATTTGCTAATGGAATTGTAACTTAATAGTATATACATACACAGAGGGCCAAATTCCTGCTGTGAAATCCATGGAGATATGCATGCGCAAGGAATGTAGATTTGGTTTATTTTTATCACACTTCTTCATTAAAGAAGAAGCCAGGAAACCACAGCTATAGCTAAGATGAATACAGTCGTGCAGACCTTGAAGTTTGCTTTATCCATGGTTGGTTTTCCACTGTAAACCTTGCTTTATGTCTGCATTCCCTCAGAGGAGTTTGTCAGGAGGAGAACATAACAAAAGAAAACCATCTTATTTTTCACTTATCTACTAGCAGGCAAACTATCTTTAATCTTTGTAGCAAAAGAAAAACTTAGAAACCACTTAGAAAATTTGTGGGCTTTGGCCTACGTCCCTGTTATAGACTTCACAATGACACACACCAGCCAAGACTGGTTTTGTTGATAAGGGTCAAATGGGCACATTAACCTCTCTAAAAACCAGAGGAAAGGTTTCCTAGTTTCCTCAGCAGGATTCCGATCTGGTCCTGTCTTATTCCTGGTGACTGCAGAGTGACTGGATCACACAGGGGAGTGCTGCTCGTCACAACACGCTCCTGAAGTCAATGAGTGGGTTGTCATTGCACAAAACTCTCGACCTGCATTCCTCTGCCAGCCACAATAAGATCTCGTTGTAGATCTCCCAGCAGTAGATAAAAGATGACTCAATGCCATTATGCCATCAAACAAGGATTTTGCTGAATTGTGAGCAGTGCCTCCCACAACGTCATGCTAGAACATTTCCTTCTTCTCTCGCCAGGCCTCTACTTTGGCTGCCGAGGATCAGGTGGCTGCATGTTTGCACACGCATTTCTTGCTTACACAGATACATATTGTGCCTGTATATTAGCATGTGTATCTTTCTAAATAATCCCAGGTGTAAATTAGTCATTCTTTGAGTAATTCTTAGATACATGCAAGGAAAGGAGTGGGTATTTTAACTTCCTACCTCTCCTGTAGCTTCCCCATTTCATTGCTGTGAGTGCAGATGGTGACTTCTGCCCCAGTCAAACAGTTATGGAAAAGGCAGGGATTGGAAGGAAATCAAGAGAGTTTCCTGCAAGGCATGAGCCAGCAGAGCTATGTGGCAAAACCAGGAATATGAACATGGAAAAGAAACTGTATTTGTTGGGAGTCCAGTCCCCACCCAGATGAGACAATGGCTGTCATACAGTAAGATACTTCAGTGGAGCATTTCCATATATCATGGAAAACACTAGTCTGAAATCAGGTGAGTTCGACCCCATGCCAGGTCTAATACTTAGTAAAATTGCCAATAGCCTGAAAGATAACATCTCCTTTATCCCCACCCAGGATTTAACTACTTGAAAACACAATCAGACATCACTGGGACCTTAAGATCTAGCCCTTAGTGAGGAGAATGGTTCTGTCATTCACCCTAATTAAAAATAATTTGTTAACAGCTTGTGGTACAAATCAAACTTCTATAAAACAAAACAAGGAAAACTAATTCAGCCTTTTAATTCTTTTTTTTTCACCTGAAGGTGGGGTAAATAATGCAAAAACATTTGTTTTGTTATGTCTTTTAGTTTAACCGGACAGATTATATGGCTTTCAGTTATATTCAAACTGTCCCAGTATTTCCAAACTACTTTTACCAGTAAGTCTTTGATTTCATATTAGGAGCAGAAGAATAAAGACATACCAATTATCAACACATTCCCCTCCAAAAAAAAAAAAAAAAACCAACTTACGCTTTCAGATAATTTTAGAATTTTGCTGCTTGGAAATACCAGAAGGTGATCAGTTTTATCTCAAATGAAACAAAAAACAGGCTTATGAAGTGTATGAGATCACATAGTGCAATAAGTGATTTATCCATTTTTAGAAATGTAACGTGAAAACTTGTAATCAGCACCTTTGGGTTTTTGCTACACTAGAGTCACATAAACTTGAAATTGCACAGCGTTTGTTGTTGATGGCAATTCAGTGTTATTGTAATTTGAATGAGATAAATCACTGGGAGAAAAGGGAGAGTTATCTTATCAGTAATCAAAATACAATTGGAACAGAGCCTCTCACAGCTGTTTAATCAGTCCTAGCTTTCATCCTTTTCGTCTACCTTATCATAACAGTTGCCAATCACCTGGTTTCACTGAACTCTACTAAAAGGAGAAAAAAAAAAACGTATTTGTTTTTGAGCAAAAATTTTGCTTCTGAGAGAACACATAGTTCAGAAAACAGTTCTGAACTATTCTAATTTATCAATTAGAGGTAGCTAGGACAAGATAGACAGGGGTTTTTTGAGCAATCATGATGTAAACCAATCATTTTAAATGAAACACTCCTGCCTACCTTCACTGCAGCAAAGAAAACTTGAGGGCCAGGAGTATAGTTTGATTAAAACCAGATACCTGGAAGGAGGAATGTTACACCCATGTTTTGTTTCAGTTGCACCAGTATAAGCATGGAATCCTTTGACTTCAAAATAATGATGCATATGTTCTTTATACTGTAAGACTGAGAGAAGATTTTAGCTCATTAATGTCAGCACTATTTAGCTACATGACAGCCCTTAAAGTGTTTTTGGTTTGAGTAATTGAAGGGGTCACATGATATTTCAAAGACATAAAACATTTTCATTTTTAAAACCAACTTGTTTTCCCTTTATTATTTGTATTATTTGTCCTTTTGGTCTCTGAAAGTGAATCCAGATTATCCCTATTGCTCAGCTGTTTTCCTATAAAACATGAAAAATATTAACCTATGAGCTAAACAAAGCTTGATCTCATACATTTGTAAAATTATTTTAACATCCCATATTATGAATCTGGCTATATGAGAAAGGTTATGGCACACATTTAGCCAAGAAATTCACAAGTATTTAAGCCTAATACTATTACAAAATCACAGACTTACATTACCCATACTACCTATAGCAGGGTTTTTTTTGTGTGATGCATCAGGCATAAATATATGATGGCAAAAGGAGTCCCTAATCTGGTTTTACTAAGGTTGGTTTTACTGGTTGTCTGTCTATGGGAAAATTCATCTGTCTTGAGATTTGAGTAGGCAACATTTTTGCAACCTCCCACTTGTGCTGGTATAAGAACAGTTTTTATATATGAGAAATAATGAAAGTGATGCATCATACCAATGAGCACTCAGATCTTGAGGAGATCTATAACTATCAAGGTTCTTAAAAATGTGACAATAATACAGCAAAATAATAATCTAATGCAAAGTTCATAAACATTCTAACTCTAATACTAAAACCACTGCAGGCATACTAACTCAGCTCTCTGAGTTGGGTTAGCCCAAAGTAGCACTGCGTGACCTTAAATTGCACCATCTGCGCTAGCACAGGTAAACAGCCAGCAAAATCCTATTCATTAAATAACTCAGTTATCAGATCTAGTTAGAAGTTAATCAATTTTCAACTCTCTCTATGATACTTCTATGAAGTTAGTCTCCAGCGAGCAGAACCGGTACTGGTTATCAATTAAGCAAAATTGTGGGTAGCTGTAACTTCAAGGAGTGTTTACCTTATCTATAAACAGGACTGGCCTTGTCTCATTAAACATCGTATCACAGAGGCACAAACACCTTTGCAGGGACTAACACACACAGAGAGTTGCTTTGCCAGGGCAGGGATGTATTTCATTTGGCCAAGCAGGAATGAGGTGGGAAGACTGTCACACCCCATCCTCTGCACGGTCGAGCTACACGTTGGGGCCAAGTGTAGCATGGAGCACAATTCGTACCTACTGACTGTTCCCAAATAAAGCAAGACACAGATTTCCAATGCATTAACTTTTTTTTCTGCCAGAACAAAAGCAAGGCAGGAAAAGAACTGCTGCTCTCCATAGGCACAGCTACTTGCTCCAGGCATTCACCGTGCTGCAGTATAAGTGCACCTGAGTTACCCGAGTTACCCTGAAACTCACTTACATACTCAGTGTCCAACAACACTGGCTAAGAAGACATCAGATTAATTGATTTTGCTCTTCATCTGACTCTGACCCAATGGAGCTGCATGTTGAATTATTAGGGTGTTTTCTCAGGCAAGTTTACTTTGAAGTTAGCGCAAAAGACGTAAGACATTATTATATTTCGTCATAATGATGACAATGAAAGTCAGATATACACGAAGCAAGGACAAAGTGTCTACATGGTGACTTCTGTACAAGTACAATTTGAGAAGTTTTAGGTTTATTTCTTATTATCAAAGTCAGTTCAGTTTCCAAAGAATAATTTCTGAGTAAAATCTCAGGGCAGAGTAAAACTGTCTGAATAATGCCAGAACCTGTCATGATGTTTGGGGACTGTTATGTAAAAAACTACTTAAATAGTTTTAGAAAATTCCCTTCTGAAAAGGGAGTCTCCTAACAACTGAACCTGAAAGTCAAAAACCCAGTCAGTGTCTTTGTGATTTACACACCATGGAGTCAAAAGTAACAACAACATGTACTGGAGTTGCAGTCATAAAACTCTCCCTCATGCTTCCTCCTTTCCCAGGGCAAAACTATTAAAGTATTTTTTTAACTCTTAAAGAAATCCTGCTTTCAGATACTACATAATGTACTTCCAAAATAAGTTAGCTCATTTAGAAGAACTGCAAATATGAGCTGTTAAGTTTCATAGGGTTATCAAAGGATATTTTTTTAAAGATTGGTGGTTTTATTTTCAAGTGTGACTTTGCAGTTTGATAAGCAAGTTACCACTGATTCTCAGAAAGACTAACAGGGTAGATCTGTAAAGGATTTAGATGTCAAAACTGAGACAGTGTAAGAATGAGGGTGACCTGCAGAACGTGAGCCATCTGTAAGTGGGAGTGTCAGTGCTTTCACTGGCTTAAGAAGCTGCAAGGGAGAGTGTCTCTACAGCTTCAAACACAGGGATGGAGGAAATCCAGCAGAGGTAGGTTCCATCTGAAACTAAACAAGCTCTAAACCCATGGCAGGCAGGTTTAGATTTGTTAGGAGCAAGAAATTCTGGGCCATGAAGGTGGTAAGACACAGGCCCAGGCTGCTCAGAGAAGATGGGGGTGACCCATCCTTGAAACTATTCAATGCCGTGTTGGATGGGGCCTCGAGCAATCCAGTCTAGTGAAAGGTGTTCCTGCTCATGGCAAGGTATGCATACTCTTGGAACTACATGATCTACAAGGTCCCTTTCAACACAAACCATTCTATGCTTCTATAAAGTCCTTCTCTACCTTTTCTGATGTATTTTATGTTTATTACTGAACTGACAATATAAACCTACAAAAATTGTTCACTAAGGTGAATTATTTAATATGCTCAATAGGGTTAGAAATCTCCCCTGGAAATTTAGTTGCATCTGCAAAACTGCAAAGTAGAATAAGTAACACTTTTTCAGATTTGTGATGGAAATTGCATCTAAGCTGCTTCAAAAAAGGTCTTTCTATGCCTGAAAATCATGTGTGAAACTCTTGTCTGTGTAACAACTCATCAGTCCTCTGATTAATAAGATGCAAAAAGAGCTTTGGGTTAGTCCTGATAGTAGGTAAATCATTATAATCATTATCATTTATATAGCAGCTGGCTTATATGGACTGTATCCAGGTTTTTGTATATGGGTACATATCAGTGACCTCATATTCTTAATTTCAGACATAGCTATCAACACTCCTTCTGTTAAAATTTTGCTTTTCCAGAATGGATCCACCCTTCACTTTGATCACATATCCAACACTTTAAGGAATTATCTTTTAATATTAATAGAATGGATGAATAAAATCCATGCTTGTATTTACATCCTTTTCTCTTCTGATAGCTTTCCTTCTAATCCATAAGTGAGGTTTTGGATGAGTTTCAGCAAGGGGCTGAAAACAAAAAACTGCAGTTAAGCAGACTGAGTAGTTCACATACAGATACACACAGTTCCACTGTGCACTTCAATTGCAGAAAAATACAGCAGGGATTTCTAACCTCTGGCCCTATTTGCATAGACGTCCATGACAAAATAAAGTGATAATGTCCTATTTTTTTCTTAATTTATCATAATGAACATCAATGGATTTACACTATGAATAAAAGATTCTGATTGTGGTGGTTGTGCATTGTGTATAACATACTTATTGTTCATTTGAACAAATTAGTAAACATTATTATCAAATGTTTACAGTTGCACCTACAATCTTCTGAGCATCGAAAAGGAATTTTCAGTTTTCCCCTTCCATCCAAATGTCATAAACATAATAACTAATTATTCAGCAGCAAACGCCCCCATTTCTCAAATCAAAGTGGTTTCCTTATGCCTGATACTGCTCTATCAATCAAAATTTTAAATGTCTTTCAAGTTACACCAACCAAACTAGATCTACTTCCACTATTGTTATAATTATTAAACCCTCAAATAAGAGATAAGAAATTTATAATTAACCAATAATTAATTACATTCAAAGTGAAAATTAAATCTTATATACAATTTTTACATTCATTTTTTAGATCCTGCACACACTCTAAAGGGACTGGGAGGAATGCATTTCTACCTACAATTTGCCTACATAGAAGCAAACTTGCAACTGTTATTCTGACAACACCAAGAAACTATAGCGTGAAAAGTTTTAACTAGTTTCAAAATCAACCAAGATTTGTCTTAATCCACTTCACATTACACAAAGTTAAGCTGTAAAAATTCTTGATGTGGGATGTTTTAATTGGTGATAGTTTCAAGGGATAAAGTGGCAAAATCAAGAAAAAGAAAACTTTGGGAGGCTATTAAATTTAGCCTCTTATTAAACTCACCAAGTTCAAGAAAATCAAATTGTAGAAAACTTAAGAGTATTCTGGGGAACTCTCACTCTCTGATCTTCTGCTGTGGGGAACCCTGGTTATGGAAGCACCATATTATGCGTCTGCTTTGCCTGTGGCTGGACAACCTATTTCCTTCCTAATCGTGTGTGGATAAAAGTGGAGCCAAGACCTGAGAATTGACAAGGAAAGTGAAGATGCAAAACTTGAAATTTAATTCAGCAAAATGACTGCTGTGACTCCCTTCTCAGCTGGCCGTGGTGCCTCCCTCACCCTTCCTCCTCCCCATGCTATCTCCCCTCCTCAAGGCATTTGGGGCCTCCCTGGGTAAGTGGAAATATCTGCAAACAGCATAATTTCACATTGACTAAATTCACTTTCTGTAACAGCATTTCAACCCCTAATTCTTCCAAATGCCTTTTGTTTTGAAATAACTTGTCCATATTTGATCTTTTAAGTGAACTTCAGAAAACCCATCAGCAATTTCCAGTAGAGGTGGAAGAGGAAAAGTGAGCGGATTATCAACAGCACTCAGGTAGCACCTCCTGTCTGGCTGGGCTTAATGCACGACGAGGTTTGGATACAACTTCACAGGGCTTGACCTCAGAGCACAGGTTCACTTGCTCAAAGACATGTCAATGTAAATACAGTTGTATTTGTTTGAACGACAAATCACCTGGTACGTCAGCTTCTATTCAGAGCAGCCTCAGAAGGGGATCCAAAGGCAACTGAGAGTAACTTTATGATGTTTTGACTCCAAGACCACTCGGCCAGTCCCACCTGAACTGGCTCGCAGCAGGTTCCTGGTGGCTGCTCTCGGCTGACACAGCCCAACTGCAGCACGTCCAGCCACATCTCCTCCCACCTCCTGCAGCAGGTGTCAGTAAGAGCGAGGTGACGAGCACACATATTAGAACTGAAAGAGTGAAAATACTGTTCCAAGAGTAACAAAAAGCCACACAATATTATGTTCAATTAAATTAACTTGCAGGGGAGGGAGGGAAAAAGCTGGTGGCTTCCTGCTGTGCTAAATATCCACCTTTTCCCAGAGGTTTTATTCTTTTTGACACTCTTGGAACTAGCAGAAAAGTGATCTAGTCTATACCACTGATCCTAGGTGTCTCATCAATCTAAATAAATGGTAGCTCTTCTTGCATCAACACAAGAGCATCATTATTCTCAGTGTTAGCATCAGGAAAGAAAAATAATGGAAGTTTTTTATTTCTGAAGCTCCAGTGGAATATAAATGAGAATCATTATATCATCTTTGCTAAAGCCACAAAAACTGCACTTTTCTTACCAAGACAGAAATCAGACATCACATTCGTATCATTTACTTTGTGTCCCTGTCAGAACAGAAGCCTTTAGAGAATGATCTGTAGACTAAAGGTATCAGTGAAATGGTCCAGGTGCACTGAAATGGAAGGAAGGGTTTGCCTTCTTATCTCTACTATGTAAAATGAGAATTATCAAAATGTAACAATTTTTGCAAAATGTACTGCAAATTTTAACCCAGTTTGTTTTCCCACACTCTGCATTTATTTGCACTTTGTGTGCTTTGAAGCGGGGCCATTTTTCACCTGGATTTAGGAAACATTGTCCACTGGCATCATATTGCCATACCAGCACAATGTGAGATGCAATTAATTTCTTACACACTTTGTGTAGCCTCAGTGTGAGTTTGGTTCATGTAAAGGGCACATTAAAACTTGGAATGTTGTGGGGGAAAAGGCAGGGCACTTTCCAGTTCCCCTTCCAGACCCAATGATATTATTCATTCTCGGCAGCTCCACTGGTTACTAATTTCCCTCCAAAAGAACACTCCTTTGGGTGCAATATTCAAGTGTATGTGTATGTCAACTGCCACACAGGCTTCCAAATGCCCACACTGATCCAAGATACCATGAGTCACTGTTGACAGATGAGGAACATTCACACAAAATCCCCGCTGAAAGTTAAAGGAGAACTCACATTTTTCCTTGATGCTCATACACTAACACATTGTGGTTAATGGTACACTCCAGAGATTTGGGAGGGAAAAAAAAAAATTAAAATTGAAGTTACAATTCACCTAAAATTGAACAGGACACTGATTCAGTGTTTCCAAATTAAAGTAGCACTGGGTGGTTCCAAATAAGTTCTAAAGACATTTCAGCAGACTAGAAACTGATATAACTGTTGCTCTATTGCTTTTAGTACACCCAAAATAATTAATTGCAGATGTGGATATAATTTAAACACTTTAAGTAAAATGTACTAAACATGTCTCTAAAACTTCTTATTGTCTATCAAGATTTTGATTAAATTTGGAATAAACTAATGTCATAATGCAGATCCTACATGTTTATAATGTTTGAAGACTAAGTAATACCCAAGAAAGACATAAAACTCAGCATCATGACATTCAGTTGCAGATCACATTCATACTTCTATGATAGCTGGGAAAATGACTCCTTCTCCTGATGATGAAGAGGTTTTCTACTGACACATATATATGTGAAAACATTCAGGAATGGGTATCTCACAGTTTTGAAAACAGTGCATTATCAGTCAGTGTACAACAAATACACTACTTTTTACAAAGTTTTCAGAACTTATTTCAACCATTTGTTTCCTGTAACATCAAATAAATATTCAAAATCAAGTCTTTTGTTCTATTTCTTTTTCTGTAAACAAATGTAATTCCAGTAGCAGCTGACACGGCTTTGAGTATAATGGCAAACACTTGGGTTTATTTCTAGTTAGTCTAATTATGAAAGGCATCAGGGTAGATGTGTTTTCTTTTTGTAGCCAGTTATACTAATTTGACCTTCTGGGGAAACAATTTCAAAATGTCAACATTTGCATGCCTGAATCCTGCTATGAACTAAAAGGATTCGCGTGCAGAGGTCCTGCCTCAAGCTGTGACACACTACTTACCTCCTCAGAGGGAGTTAACACATTAATTTGAGCAAATGAAATTAGAACAGCCAACTCTCGGTGGTGGGCAGAGGAAAAATACCCTGGCCATAGTGGCTGACTGCAGTTTAAGTGAAGAATTGCTTAATTAAACTGCTGTATGACAGCTGCATAAGGAGAGCATAAACACCCCACAAAAGAGAAGGTATTCAAGCTTGGAGGTGTAAGCGAACGTAGTACCGAGTTCCATAAAAGGAAAGTTACTTTTGCCCCTTTTTAGAAGTAAAACTTTGAGATTTAAGAGAATAATTTACACTTTTGCTGGTTTCTGCAGATGTATATTCCAGAAAGCCCTCCTGAGATTCAGATGCTAACAAATCTGAACAGGAATCTGGTAGAAAGGTCTGCAAGTTGAGGAAGCTCGCATCTGCTCCACTGCTTAGTTCAACCAGTTTGTGACCCTTGAGGTCTAATCCAAAGCCAAGCAAAGGCAGTGGGATTTTACTGATTGTGCTGAAAACTGCATCAAGCCAATGGATTAAGGGTATGATTCCTACAGGACCTATGTTTTCAGGAACTTCCTCCAAAACATTTACCCTTATAACCTCAGAAACATTTTTTTTTTAAGTATGTACTTTAAGCTAAAACACAAGGTCCCAATGGATGTCACTAGGTAACACTCTTATGCACAGAGCTCCAGATACATTCCTTATTTTGTGATTAAATGTTCAAGCTGACATGCTTTGCAATGATCTCTGCAGGGAAAATACAAGCAGCAGGAATTTTCTATTTTGCCTTAATACAACTCATGTGAGCTGAGAGGGGCCTTTAGAAAGTGGGATTTGGTGTTGGTTCATGTATGTTCCTTGCATGTCTCCATGCTATCTGAGAACTCCATTTCAAAATAATAATAAAATAACAAATGGTGCGCACTACAGCTAACCTGGATACCTGATCTCAGCCGAAGTTTTAGTTATGTCACAAAGCAGTTTGCTGAAAATAAGCGTTAATGTATGTCAGTGGAAGTCCCAAGGGTGCCCGGAGGATCTCCACAAAGAGATCAAGTCTGTCTATATTTAAGAACATAAATTAATCAACTACAATTTTATTCTGCAAAAGAGACTTCAGCATTAAGATGGAATGCAACATTTTACATGTAGGTATTCATTTATTATCATGACAGATTAAAATGTATGTTTTTTCTATGCATATCCTTATTTTGTTCAATATGCAGAACAGAGAGGGAATCCAACTTATCTTTTCTAGTATTAGTATTTTTCCTAATGACTACATACCCTTCAAATGTTGGTCTGAAATGGGGAATTATTAAATTGCTTTTCACCTATATTCAGACTAAAATCTGTGTCAGATGCGTGATTCAATTGAAAAGAAGCTGTTCTGATTTCTAATTTAAGTGGGCACAAGAAGAGAGAAAACAAAAAGTACCCTATACTAATAGGCATTTGATCTGATTCATCAAGCCCTGATCTTTGAAAATAGTAGGAATCTGTTTGCGGCCTGTCTCACTCGTCACACAGACAAGAATCTGCAATAAATTAAGTAGAGGTATTACACACAGATCTCACCTTACTGCTTTCTCCAGCCCCATTCTGCTCAAGAGATGCAGAAGTGCCATAGAAATAACAGGGAAAAAAAAAGTGTTATTAAAGGTTGCAAGGTACTTCTCCATATGAAATGGGCTGTTGAATTCTCCAGTAGTGTGAGGAGAGAAAGGCTTCCTCTCTGGAATTCAGACTTATTAGCAGTCCAGGCTCTCTCTACATCACAGATTCACATCCGTAAGGGAATATGTTGGCCAAAATTTTCCAATTAGAAAGAAGGAAGACACTCACCATGAAAACTTTCATCCAGAGTGTTATACATTTTGAGAAACTAAACCACCAATTTATCACAGGAAATACTGGGAAGATAATTAATGTTCAAATAATAAGGCACTTCCTATGAGGAAATGTATGACTTCTTTTAAATTTCTTCTCAATTCAGAATTTAAATCCCAATTTAGATTTTACACACTAAAATGTTTCTGCAAGTCAGGAATATAGACTGATAATTAGGGGAACATGCTTCACATTTTACCATGGAGTAAAACCAGAGTGAAATGGACAACCTGTAGTTTCCTCACATCGGAAACCTCCATATAAGCATGCACATCCTAATTCCTGTATAATCCTGAGTGGTTTACCTCTTAAAATAAACAGACTCTACGTTATGTCCTTACTGGATTACTGTGAGTAGGATGTTTACATAAAGGATATAGCTAAGTATTCACTGAACATAACAAGACTACGATTCATTCCCATGCATTAGAGCCCATTATAATTTGGTGGCTATATTTAAATAAACCAACACTTAACTATGCTGGCAATTACTACCTAAAGTTAATACTCTAATTGTGTCCAATGCTTCCACTCCAGAGTCTGATTCATTGAAATGTTTATCTGCACCACCACTACCCATTAAGTGTAAATATGAAGATGAGAATTTTGTGTGAGAGAAAGAAAGCATAATTTATTGTCCAGGTGTATTAGATGCCAGTTTAGTAAACATATGCATTTTCACAGTTAATAATAGTAATTACACTCTGCATTACCCTTCATGCAAAGATCTAACCGCAATCTAATAAACAACAGAACTCAAGTCTCACTGTCACTCACATATCTGGGCAGTGTAGAAGAATTTCAAGATGGAAACAAACGTTTTAAACCTTTCTTGTACTATCCTAATTGTGGATTGCCTTCATGACAGGAAGCAAAAAATCCTGAAGTTGTGCTGACCTGAACCATGCTGAACCACAAAAGCCAAGTGCCATTTCAGGCTGACACGGCACCACAAGATTGGAACTTAGTGAGCCTGGGTGAGTAATGTCTGTGGGGAAAAAGAGATGGCTAAGGGGTGATCTAAGTGTTGTCTTTGATTACCTGTTGGGCACAGTGAAAGAACAAGAGGTAACATGAACAAGTTGAGTCAGGGAAATACTGAATGGGATATAAAGAAAAAACTCTTAACTGGAACAATAACCAGAGTGTTTACATAGTCTTCACTCTTGGGTACAGTCAAAACTTGACACAATTACACACACACACCCCCCACCCCCCCACCTCTCAATTCTCAATATAGCCTTGCTTTGGGCAGGAGGTTGAATTAGAACCTTCCAATTTTATTTTTTTTTCCTGTGCATTAACTAATTTTGATTTAGCTGAGATAAATCAGGAGCTAACAACAATAACAACAAAAAAAGACATTATTGGCAAGTTCCTCCTGTTATTAAAACAAACAAAAACCCTCCAAATCTTATTAATCTCTCTTAAAGCTGATTTTTCCTGAGGGTAAGAATTCCCTTGCAGTAAGTAAGAGCAGAAAGCAAACAAATGGGCAACAGGAGATATGGCACACTTTGGTCCTTGTGAAGCAGCTGGGGGCTACAGTGGAGCATAAATACCACTGCTTCTGCTTTACTGAGGAAACAAGCTTTTGCTAAAAGACAGAGGACATGAAATGAAAAATGCATTTCAGTTTATGCATTCTAGATATATCAAATATAGGAATTCAGATGCAATTTTGGCCAGATTCTCAAACAGGATAATAGATGGCAATATAGCTATTTAGATGTTAATCTACTTATCCCATTTTCATTTGTCATGCCCTCATATATTCACAACACAATCTCTTTTTAAGTAATAGCATTTTGAAATCATGCAAACATGAACAGGCAATAGTTCCCCTGGATTGGTATTTTCTACAAAATAGTCCTTTCTGTATTAGTGCTGTTTGTGCTTATTACATGACCACATCCCTGAGAAAAATTTTCGTGAGACAGTGTGGTAAGTAGCACACAAAAGGGACACAGGTAAACATCACCTTAATGGTGATTAAGTAACAATCTCAACACACTGAAAAAAATTGTGTCCTTTTGACTTCAGCATTTCCCAAATGTCACTCCCGCTGTTGGACAGCATGTGTACCACAGCCATAAAGAACACAATGAGACTTTACAAACAAGGTTTCACAGTCTATTTTGCAGAAGAATAGTTAGGAAGAAATAGTGAAGGTACTTACAGAGTTCAGAGTGTAATTTGTTGTGGCTATTTAAAAAACACGGGAATGTTGATATAGAAAGACAAAAGAACTGCGCTGTTAAGAGTAACTCCTTTTCCTTTTATGGCCTGTTACTGCATGGCTGAACATTGCCACTTACTTTGTACTTTCAGAACATACTGAATTTAAGAAACTCTTTTGTTCCATTTGCAGCCCACATGCTGACACAGCATCTCATCTCTTATTGTTCTGACTTAACTATTATCTGATATACTTGATGTGCTAGAAGATAAGAAGCACAAAGATTCCAGTTACCTTAGAGACACCAAAAGAAGAATCACTTAGCAAAATAACAGCTGAGAAGAGACTGTTTCTGGCAGTTTCACTCTGGGGTGTGTGTTAGACCCACAAATGTCAGTTCAGACCCTGTAAGTCAGGAGTCTTTGTTGGGGCTCTGCTGTGCACTGAATGATCTCACCCTCTCCTGACTCCCACACACAGAGGTATACAGGGAAGAGCAGGCTCAACCAGTCTTAAATTCCTTTGACAGTTCAGACTCCAGATAGATTCTGTAGCAGTGGAAGCAGGGCTCATAGCAACAGTTAGAGAGATATGTTTTGAAGGAACAGATTTATTCAAGGTTAAGAAATGTTTCTACTGTCATTTTCCATGGATGGTAGTTCTGGTGATCAGCAAATCTTCACAAAGGAAATCTGGCTCGTAAGGAAATTTTTTAAAGCCTGCAGGATCCCATAAGGTATACAATATCAGGAAGAAAGGAATGATTCCCCCGAAAATTTCTGACAGCAGCTTCTCAAAATCTGAGCCCTCACAGCTCCAGCCTTGCCTAGAATAGACATAATCAGTACTGCATCAACTTGATTTGTATCAACAATCTGAAGAAGACATCTCTCAAGATATCCTATTCTTTTAAACTAATTTTAAAAATAAATACAATTTTGCTGTTTGATTTCCCCTGTGGAAAGTATGTTGTGATTGTGGCAAAAAAATGTGAAGTAGATGACCTGATAAAAATTAGAACCTCTGACTTTTTGTTGGGAAAAGGAATAGAGCATGGAGTAACATCATCATTAGGATCATAGCATAAACTAATCTCCATAGCTCTTTGAGTGATCATTTTAACTACTAAAAAGGAAATCTCAATGAATAAATACATGGTATAAAAAAGCAAACTGCTAGAAAGTAAAAGCTCTTTTACAAATTAAAAAAAAAATAAAATTTAAAAAAATTGTACAGCAGTTCCAGGAGAGACAAGCATTCCTAGCTGAGCTCCTGAACAAAGGGTATCAAATGAAGGCAGGAGGAAATAAAGCCTGACTCCATGTGATGTGTGCCAACTGTGGTCTCATAAAGCCAAGAAATCTTGGAATGCTTTGAGTACGTAGTATTTTTAGAGCTCTAATAAGGCACACCTGAGCTCCACTTTACCACATTTAAAGACATGTGCCACAGAAGCTAGATTTTGCTGTGCATTTTTACCTATTCCAGTAACCTGTAATTAAAAAGCATTCATGTGGAGGAGAGCAGAGCACTCAGTTTGCCTGTTCAGATTCCTCTGAACTACTCCTACATACTGTTCCAAAGGGCATAACATATAGTAATGTTCTCAAATTTTTCTTGTCATTTGGCTAAGAAGAGTAGATGACACTGCTATGTCTGCCTTGTTGGAATCAAATATTACAGATGTTCTTCCTCAATTCCTTGACTTACTGGAGTGTATGTCTACACCAGCTGTCCTCCTTCAGCATCTCCAGAACTCTGAGCCAGAAAGAGAAACAAACCTGTCTCTACATTAATAAGATTTATTTTCATCTTACCTTACTAAGCAGTGCAGTAAAACAAAAAAAAAAACAAAAACAAAAACCCAAAAAACACCAAAAACAAAACCAAAAAAAAGCCCTGTAAGAATTAAACTTCTCCACACCAGACACACAAGCTACAATAACCCTACTGCCCACCCCCATAAACAGGTATTGGTATCAAAAGTTACACTGCACAGAAGTGAAGTGCAAGAGAAGTCAAAATGAGCTGTGACAGCATGAAAGAACTGAGGGACTCCATGGACTCTTGGTTTCACTGCATCCAATTTATGCTCAGGAAGAGGTGATGTTACCCAGAAGCCAGATGCAGTCCCAGCAGTGCCAGAATAATCACATCTCATATATACAGTATATGTGATCCAGAGGCAGAACACAGGTAGCCAGTCATTTGAAACAGTCATGTGCCAAAAAACCCTAGTAGCCAAATAATAGGAAAAAAAAAAAAAAAAACAAAAAACAAAAACAAGCATGGAATCAAAATACTATGAAAACAAAAGAGGACTAGGAAAATGTTCAAATACCTAAGTTTTACAGGAATCCAATTACATTTTTATTAATAATAATAATAATAATATAGTATAATA